>JALPQI010002408.1:0-107591 GCA_025490895.1 Thaumatotibia leucotreta
TTATTAAGACAGTATTTATAAGATTTCACCAGTATATTTCATTTGGAATTTAATTTTTTGATGATGGGGTGTATAGCGAAGCTAAACATGGCTGAACCAAGTGGGTCACCTTGTTAACAACCTACAGAAGAAAACAAAACGTTAGATCTCTATGATAATTTAAATGGAGAACTATAGCACTGCCAAAGAAATTTGTAGGTCAAAGGAATTTTACGAATACGAGATGTGAACATAAAGCACGCTACAATGTATTATTCTGCAATTTTCTAAACGTATGCAGAAATAGGGTTTTAATTTATGTGTAGTTAAATTGCTGTACCAAATGTTATTAACACATGAGGTGATACCAGCGCAATACCAACTTTGTTACTAATAATTGCGGATAATTCCGTTTTTATTAAAATATCTTATATTTACGTGAAAATAAGTAAATAATATTGTTTCTATAAATTAAAGAATTAAAATTACCAATAAATAAGATATCTCAACGTCTGTTTTTAGAAAATAAGGATTTACTATTGTATGAACATTTCATTGTTGTGTTAATATTTTCGTAGATTCTTTGGCCTCGAACTCCAATTAGTGGTTTAGCTAAAACTTTAGTATTGCTTTGTAAGTCTAATGACAGTAAAGACTGTTGGAATATGTCAAGTGAAAAGTATATGGGTATTGTTATCTATTACATATTATAGATTGACAAGTTACACACCTATAACATACTGAATACTTTCGCTGTCCTGCAATATATGTGTACCTAGACATAGTTATTTAAGCTACAGTTAGTCTCTAATACGACGACATTAGGTTCATATGATATGAATTCCATAATGAATTATACAACTCTAAAAGTAGTAAACACTCACTGAGCATTAGTTGCACAAATAATTGGGGTTTGATTGGTGGAATCTGATGTTTCAGGCTCGTGAGTTTGGTCGGTCTTAATATCCCGCCAAGCTGCTATCCTCCTGAAATAGTCACATTGGTGAATTTAATTTATTATACCTCCCTATCTGTTTCTTTTTATTGAAATTAATAATAACTGACAAAGTTCGTGTCGCAATTGGCAATAGAATAAAGGTAATAATATGTATATCTACTACAGAATCATTTGAATTCGACAAAGATTAGCTGGCAAATGTAAAATGTGAGAGTGTCATAAATATAGAAGAAAAAATGTTCTAACTACTTTAAAAGCGGCTCGGGTATTCCGTTAGGTTAGTTGTACTTATTAAATAGGTGTTTTAACTATTACGCTTCAAATTTTAAATTTTCGCTACGGCGAGATACTTACTATGTGGTGCCATGGTGAAGGAGTAACCCCGCTTCTACTCGACGCTTTTTCTTTTCCCCCCAGAACAACGGTGTTTTCGGTACTCATTTTTATTCGCTCTGCCCATCGTTGTGGGCATGTTTATGATATCGATTTTATCGAAACAAACACTTTTGCCTTGACTTGTGGAACAAAATTGCAAAATGTTGACTCATAAACCACTAATTGGAGTTCGAGGCCAAAGAATCTACGAAAATATTGCCACAACAATGAAATGTTCATACAATAGTAAATCCTTATTTTTTAAAAACAGACGTTGAGATATCTTATTTATTGGTAATTTTAATTCTTTAATTTATAGAATCAATATTATTTACTTATTTCCACGTAAATATAAGATATTTTAATAGAAACTTAATTATCCGCAATTATTAGTAACAAAGTTGGTATTGCGCTGGTATCACCTCAGGTGTTAATAACATTTGGTACAGCAATTTAACTACACATAAATTAAAACCCTATTTCTGCATACGTTTAGAAAATTGCAGAATAATACAATGTAGCGTACTTTATGTTCACATTTCGTATTCGTAAAATACCTTTGACCAACAAATTTCTTTGGCAGTGCTATAGTTCTCCATTCGGGAGTTCGGGAGGCACTTCAAACTTCTTCTAATGGCATCCATATTCGCTATCGCACCGACGGTGGTATATTTAATCTAGCCCGGCTCAAAGCGCGCACTAAAGTGTCTCACGCAATAATAACGAAGATGATGTATGCAGATGATTTGTGTTTTGTGGCTGAATCCCCAGGTGCTCTGCAACAGCTAATGTCGAGTCTCGGTGAGTCATGTCAGAGATTTGGCCTTAAAATAAGTGTAAAAAAGACTGAGGTTTTGGTCTTAGACTCAGTAGCCAATCCGCAGGTAGACATCAAACTCGGCCGGGACTCGCTTAAGCAAGTAGAGCAATTTAAATACCTGGGGAGCACTATATCAGCCAAGTGCTACCTTGACAACGAAGTCAACGGCAGAATAGGAGCTGCTGCAGCAGCTTTCGGCAAACTTCGTTGTAAGGTATTCCAGTCACACGACATAAAACTCCCTACAAAGGTAGCTGTATACATGGCGATCGTCCTACCGAATCTCCTCTACGCCTCGGAGACGTGGTGCCTGTATCGTAGGCACATTCGTTCATTAGATAGTTTCCACCTGAGATGCCTCCGTGACATCATGGGTATCCATTGGTCTGACCGTGTTAGGAACACGGAGGTACTCAGACGTGCAAATGTCACCGGAATAGAGGCCTACCTAATGAAACGACAGCTGCGATGGTGCGGACACATCTCTCGCATGTCGCAGGACAGAGTGGCGAAGCGCATCTTTTACTGCGAACTGCAGCATGGCAAGCGTAAGCAGGGCGGCCAGTTTCTGCGGTACAAGGATGTGCTGAAGCGTCATATGAAGAGGGCATGCATAGAGCCAGTGACATGGGAGAGTGTAGCCAGTGACCGATCTAAGTGGAGGCATACTGTGCACACGCAGGTGCGTGACTTTGAAGCGAGGCGACGCTCAGAACTCGACGCTAAGCGCGACGAGCTAAAGGCCAGACCGCATGTGGCCATTAATTATAATTATGTCGGAGGGGTGCTGACTTGCAGCGATTGTGGTCGTACATTCGCTGCAAAATTCGGCTATGTCAGTCACCTAAGAGCTCATCAGCGACGCTCTCAGCAGAATGCAGTCGCCGTGGCCGAAACCGGCTAGGATAGGATGATGATGATGAGTTCTCCATTTAAATTATCACAGAGATCTAACGTTTTGTTTTGTTCCGTAAATTGTTAACAAGGTGACCCACTTGGTTCAGCCATGTTTACACCCCATCGTCAAAAAATTAAATTCCAAATGAAATATACTGGGTGAAATGTTATACACAATGATACAAAATCATAATTATTTTCTGGATCTACTCATGATTACAGCCAAGTTTTACTAAAAGCTTTGAAAAAGTTACCACAAAATCTACTTCTCCATACATATTGTGAAACCAGGGTCGCGTTTTATAAAGTTACAATTTACGATTTCGCTGTTTGCCTCCCTTTCTAGCCAATACGTGCGTGCGTTAGAGAGGCAAACAGCGAAATTGTAAATTGTAACTTTATAAAACGCGACCCAGCTGTCGCTAGTTACAATCGAGTTGTCATCAATATGTATGTATAAAAAATAATAAACATTGATGGTTGGAATTGCAATAAAAAAAAAAATACAAGAAAATTTTGTCATATCAATGTTAGTTACGACAAATGAAAAGTTTTTAGGTATTTACGTGTTTTTAAGAAAATCCTAGTTGTCACAGCCATATTAAACAAAAAGGCGTAGGTACAAACATTACAGTGGTAGGTATATAATGTTTTTATTAGGAATTATTTTAAATAAATAAATGAAATAACAAAAAGGTTGTGGAAACCTGAAAACTTTATTTGACAATGACATAAGAGACTTTGACAGATTTGACAATAACGCATCTGTCGTAGTTTCGTTGGCCTCGAACTCCAATTACTGGTATAGATGACATTGACTTTGCTGTGACAAATGAACAAAATATTTTATGACCACTTACCAAAAAGTATTTTACGCGTCCATTTAAATTAAAGTCGTCAGCCTCGGTAGCCGAGTTAGTTGTGACCCTATCTATGAAGCTGCAGGTTCCGGGTTCGAATCCCAGTGAAAGCATTATTTTGTGTATTTTTTTATCACAAATATTTGTTCCTTGATCGTGGCTATCTATGTGTTTAAGTATCTGTATGTAGTTACATGATATGTATCATCGCTTATTTCTTATTACCCACAACACAAGCCTTAATTTAAGCTTAAGATGTCCCGATATATTTATTTGTTTATTATTATTATTAATTTATAGCCCCTTATTTTATTTATTACCTCTCAGATATTAATTAGTACCTATCATATTAATGTGCTCCTTTCTTCCAAACTGTTGTACAAGTTACGCTAAATGAGAATTAAAGTGAGCATCATAGTTAGATACAAAAGTAGCTACCTAACTACCTACTGGCTGTAATTCATAAAAAATACTGACCGATATATTGTATTTTGAGATCCGACCTGGCGAATCGAGGGATAAAATTTTACCGGATATTTTATTTGATAAAATAAAAACAATAACAACATACCTATTTTATGAATTACGCTTACTTTTAATAATCCATCTATTGACCGAATATATTACTAATTAGTGAGGTCATTTAACTAGCAGTTTTAAAGTGACATCTGTGATGGATATGGTTAAGCTTACCTTGTCATCTGCCTCCATGTCAGTTTTCATGGATAGTATTATTCACGCACATATACAAAGGCAAAGAGCGAAATTGTATCAATTTTCAAATTGATAATTCAGAAATACTATACCACTTTTTGGACTTTTTTTTACATACGCGCCATCTACGGGATACGTACAACTTACTATCAAGGTTCAAAATTACAAAAAGTCTACTAATTAACAGAGTTAATGTCGACAAATTTGTATGAAAATCTCACAGGGACATCCACCTTAAATTACGTGAGTAACCCGTGTGATAAATATTTAAATAGGGTAAGACTTACCATTTTTCCGATAGTCTAAACTCTAAACTATTATATAAGGCTCATTTTTAAACTGTCAAATATTCTTCACTTGGCAACTACAGGTCAATTTGTGTAAGATGTCCTAAAATATTTATTTACATACCCAGCTACCACGTATAGGTAGAGCATACTCTTCGCCAACAAGCCTGGTCAATACTTGGACAGCTAATAGCTGCTGGTAGAGCGGCGGCGGCGGTCTTCGCCGGCAGATGGCAGCACACATCACGTTATATCGCGCATTCAAGCTTTCTGTCTTATCAATATGTCTATAACCTAGTCCTGCCCTATGTGATTCAAAAAGGACATTCGATTTCTGTCAAATAATGAATGTTTAGTTTGAGGTGACTGAATTTATTTTCATCATCATCATCATCATCATCATCATCATCATCATCATCATCATCATCATCATCATCAGATCAGTCGAAAGACGTCCACTGCTGAACATAGACCTCCCCCAAAGATTGCCAAAATGACCTTCACCAGGTCATCAGTCCACCTTGTGGAGAGCCTTCTGGTACGTGGCCGCCACTCGAGAACCGTAGAACCGATGGCCGTTTGGGCGGGAAGGCTCTCGAGTTATAGATTAATCCTTAAATATGAGCGTAAGACTCACCATTTTTCCGATAGTCTAAACTCTAAACTATTATATCGGCGGATGACAAGCAAAACACACTATAAAAAGTGTCACTACTCTTAGCAACCTCTTATGTCAGTATTGAATCAGAACTGAGATACGATCTCTATTTCAAGTAGGTATTTGTTACTTAGTGAGTTTTGGTTGTCAACCGACGATATAAGGCTCATTTTTAAACTGTCAAATATTCAATCTTCACTCTGCAACTATAGGTTGATTTGTGTAAGATGTCCTATAATCTTTATTTATTTACATACCCAGCTCCCACGTATAGGTAGAGCATACTCGTCGCCAACAAGCCTGGTCAATACTTGGACAGCTAATAGCTGCTGGTAGAGCGGCGGCGGCGGTCTTCGCCGGCAGATGGCAGCACACATCACGTTATATCGCGCATTCAAGCTTTCGCTTTTATCAATATGTCTATAACCTAGTCCTGCCCTATGTGATTCATAAAGGAAATTCGATTTTTGTCAAATAATGAATGTTTAGTTTGAGGTGACTGAATTTATTTTCATCATCATCATCATCATCATCAGATCAGTCGAAAGACATCCACTGCTGAACAACTAGCGTTGAAAATGTCGGAAAAAATCAAATTGTTTTTTCGGGAACGTATGAAAATTTCGTTTATTTCCATTTTTTCGGGTTTTTACAGAAATAATCAATGTTACTGTCACTGTCATTGTCACTCTTTGCCATCTGTTTCAATTGATTTTTCGTCAGTGACATCGCGTTCTGCTGGTATAAGTGAAAATTAGACCTAATTCTGCTTGGTTTAGAGTGAAATTGGAAAATTTCATTAATTTTTTCGAAAAAATCCGGAAAAAAACAAGCTGTTTGGAAAGAAACGGGATTTAACCCGGAAATTTTCAACGCTATTCATAACTCCGCAACTATAGGTCGATTTGTGTAAGATGTCCTAAAATCTTTATTTATTTACATACCCAGCTACCACGTATAGGTAGAGCATACTCTTCTTCGCCAACAAGCCTGGTCAATACTTGGACAGCTAATAGTTGCTGGTAGAGCGGCGGCGGCGGTCTTCGCCGGCAGATGGCAGCACACATCACGTTATATCGCGCATTCAAGCTTTCTCTCTTATCAATATGTCTATGACCGAAAGGGAGAAACAATACTTTGCGACTTGTTAAGTTAAGAAACGTTTATGTATTGGTCCCGGTGAAGGCATTATTTGTGTATTTATTTATCACAAATATTTGTTCTTTGGTCGTGGCTATGTATTTAAGTATCTATTATATATATCGTCGCTTGGTACCCACATCACAAGCGTTAATTGGCTTACCGTGGGACTATAGTTGCCGATTTCTAAGAATGAACTTTTGACATTCAATGCCGAAGACGCGAATTCGCGTCCTGTGTATGCGTAAACGTGATGCCGAGGACGCGAATTAGCGTCCTTCAATTGTGAAATAACCTAATGCCGCAGACGCGAATTCGCGTCCTTAAAGTGTGATATATAGCCTAATGCCGCGGAACTATAGGTCGATTTGTATAAGATGTCCTAAAATCTTTATTTATTTACATACCCAGCTCCCACGTATAGGTAGAGCATACTCTTCGCCAACAAGCCTGGTCAATACTTGGACAGCTAATAGCTGCTGGTAGAGCGGCGGCGGCGGTCTTCGCCGGCAGATGGCAGCACACATCACGTTATATCGCGCATTCAAGCTTTCGCTTTTATCAATATGTCTATAACCTAGTCCTGCCCTATGTGATTCATAAAGGAAATTCGATTTTTGTCAAATAATGAATGTTTAGTTTGAGGTTACTGAATTTATTTTCATCATCATCATCATCATCATCATCATCAGATCAGTCGAAAGACATCCACTGCTGAACAACTAGCGTTGAAAATGTCGGAAAAAATCAAATTGTTTTTTCGGGAATGTATGAAAATTTCGTTTTTTTTTCATTTTTTCGGGTTTTTACAGAAATAATCAATGTTACTGTCACTGTCACTCCTTGCCATCTATTTCAATTGATTTTTCGTCAGTGACATCGCGTTCTGCTGGTATAAGTGAAAATTAGACCTAATTCTGCTTGGTTTAGAGTGAAATTGGAAAATTTCATTAATTTTTTCGAAAAAATCCGGAAAAAAACAAGCTGTTTGGAAAGAAACGGGATTTAACCCGGAAATTTTCAACGCTATTCATAACTCCGCAACTATAGGTCGATTTGTGTAAGATGTCCTAAAATCTTTATTTATTTACATACCCAGCTACCACGTATAGGTAGAACATACTCTTCGCCAACAATCCTGGTCAATACTTGGACAGCTAATAGCTGCTGGTAGAGCGGCGGCGGCGGTCTTCGCCGGCAGATGGCAGCACACATCACGTTATATCGCGCATTCAAGCTTTCGCTCTTATCAATGTCTTTAAGATCGAAAGGGACAAACAATCCTTAAGACTTGCTAAGTTCATCATCATCATCATCATATCAGCCGAAAGACGTCCACTGCTGAACATAGGCCTCCCCCAAAGATTGCCACAATGACCGGTCCTGGGCCCCCCTATCCAGCGGACTCCTGCGACCTTCACCAGGTCATCAGTCTACCTTGCGCCTTCCGGTACGTGGCCGCTAATCGAGAACCGTAGAACCGATGGCCGTTGGGGCGGGAAGGTTCTCGAGTTATAGATAAATCCTTAAATATGAGCGTAAGACTCACCATTTTTCCGATAGTCTAAACTCTAAACTATTATATCGGCGGATGACAAGCAAAACACACTATAAAAAGTGTCACTACTCTTAGCAACCTCTTATGTCAGTATTGAATCAGAACTGAGATACGATCTCTATTTTAAGTAGGTATTTGTTACTTAGTGAGTTTTGGTTGTCAACCGACGATATAAGGCTCATTTTTAAACTGTCAAATATTCTTTCTTCACTCGGCAACTGTAGGTCGATTTGTGTAAGATGTCCTAAAATATTTATTTACATACCCAGCTACCACGTATAGGTAGAGCATACTCTTCGCCAACAAGCCTGGTCAATACTTGGACAGCTAATAGCTGCTGGTAGAGCGGCGGCGGCGGTCTTCGCCGGCAGATGGCAGCACACATCACGTTATATCGCGCATTCAAGCTTTCGCTCTTATCAATATGTCTAAGACCGAAAGGGAGAAATAATACTTTGCGACTTGTTAAGTTAAGAAAAGTTTATGTATTGGTTCCGGTGAGGGGATTATTTGTGTATTTATTTATCACAAATATTTGTTCCTTGGTCGTCGCTATGTATTTAAGTATCTATCTAGTATCTATTATATATAGTCGATTGGTACCCACATCACAAGCCTTAATTGAGCTTACCGTGGGACTATAGTAGCAAATTTCTAAGAATGAACTTTTGACAGTTATAGATTCATCATCATCATCATATCAGCCGAAAGACGTCCACTGCTGAACTTATCCTCCCCCAAAGATTGCCACAATGACCGGTCCTGTGCCACCCGCATCCAGCGGACTTCTGCGACCTTCACCAGATCATCAGTCCACCTTGCGCCTTCCGGTACGTGGCCGCCACTCGAGAACAGTAGAACCGATGGCCGTTGGGGCGGGAAGGTTCTCGAGTTATAAATTAATCCTTATTAATATGAGGGTCAGACTCACCATTTTTCCGATAGTCTAAACTCTAAACTATTATATCGGCGGATGACAAGCAAAACACACTATAAAAACTGTCACAACTCTTAGCAACCTCTTATATCAGTATTGAATCAGAACTGAGATACGATCTCTATTTCAAGTAGGTATTTGTCACTTAGTGAGTTTTGGTTGTCAACCGACGATATAAGGCTCATTTTTAAACTGTCAAATATTCATTCTTCACTCTGCAACTATAGGTCGATTTGTGTAAGATGTCCTAAAATCTTTATTTATTTACATACCCAGCTACCACGTATAGGTAGAGCATACTCTTCGCCAACAAGCCTGGTCAATACTTGGACAGCTAATAGCTGCTGGTAGAGCGGCGGCGGCGGTCTTCGCCGACAGATGGCAGCACACATCACGTTATATCGCGCATTCAAGCTTTCACTCTTATCAATATGTCTATAACCTAGTCCTGCCTTATGTGATTCATAAAGGAAATTCGATTTTTGTCAAATAATGAATGTTTAGTTTGAGGTTACTGAATTTATTTTCATCATCATCATCATCATCATCATCATCATCAGATCAGCCGAAAGACATCCACTGCTGAACAACTAGCGTTGAAAATGTCGGAAAAAATCAAATTGTTTTTTCGGGAATGTATGAAAATTTCGTTTTTTTCCATTTTTTCGGGTTTTTACAGAAATAATCAATTTTACTGTCACTGTCACTCCTTGCCATCTGTTTCAATTGATTTTTCGTCAGTGACATCGCGTTCTGCTGGTATAAGTGAAAATTAGACCTAATTCTGCTTGGTTTAGAGTGAAATTGGAAAATTTCATTAATTTTTTCGAAAAAATCCGGAAAAAAACAAGCTGTTTGGAAAGAAACGGGATTTAACCCGGAAATTTTCAACGCTATTCATAACTCCGCAACTATAGGTCGATTTGTGTAAGATGTCCTAATATCTTTATTTATTTACATACCCAGCTACCACGTATAGGTAGAGCATACTCTTCGCCAACAAGCCTGGTCAATACTTGGACAGCTAATAGCTGCTGGTAGAGCGGCGGCGGCGGTCTTCGCCGGCAGATGGCAGCACACATCACGTTATATCGCGCATTCAAGCTTTCGCTCTTATCAATACAGATGGCAGCACACATCACGTTATATCGCGCATTCAAGCTTTCGCTCTTATCAATATGTCTAAGACCGAAAGGGAGAAACAATACTTAGCGACTTGTTAAGTTAAGAAACGTTTATGTATTGGTCCCGGTGAGGGGATTATTTGTGTATTTATTTATCACAAATATTTGTTCCTTGATCGTGGCTTTGTATTAAAGTATCTATTATATATATCGTCGCTTGGTACACACATAACATAACAAGCCTCAATTGAGCTTACCAGGACTAAAGGATCCGATTTCTAAGAATGAACTTTTGACAGTTATAGATTCATCATCATCATCATATCAGCCGAAAGACGTCCACTGCTGAACATAGGCCTCCCCCAAAGATTGCCACAATAACCGGCCCTGCGACCTTCACCAGGTCATCAGTCCACCTTGTGGGTGGCCTTCCGGTACGTGGCCGCCACTCTTGAACCGTAGAACCGATGGCCGTTGGGGCGGGAAGGTTCTCGAGTTATAGATTAATCCTTAAATATGAGCGTAAGACTCACCATTTTTCCGATAGTCTAAACTCTAAACTATTATATCGGCGGATGACAAGCAAAACACACTATAAAAACTGTCACTACTCTTAGCAACCTCTTATGTCAGTATTGAATCAGAACTGAGATACGATCTCTATTTCAAGTAGGTATTTGTTACTTAGTGAGTTTTGGTTGTCAACCGACGATATAAGGCTTATTTTTAAACTGTCAAATATTAATTCTTCACTCTGCAACTATAGGTCGATTTGTGTAAGATGTCCTAAAATCTTTATTTACATACCCAGCTCCCACGTATAGGTAGAGCATACTCTTCGCCAACAAGCCTGGTCAATACTTGGACAGCTAATAGCTGCTGGTAGAGCGGCGGCGGCGGTCTTCGCCGGCAGATGGCAGCACACATCACGTTATATCGCGCTTTCAAGCTTTCGCTTTTATCAATATGTCTATAACCTAGTCCTGCCCTATGTAATTTATAAAGGACATTCGATTTTTGTCAAATAACGAATGTTTAGTTTGAGGTTGCTGAATTTATTTTCATCATCATCATCAGATCAGTCGAAAGACATCCACTGCTGAACAACTAGCGTTGAAAATGTCGGAAAAAATCAAATTGTTTTTTCGGGAATGTATGAAAATTTCGTTTTTTTCCATTTTTTCGGGTTTTTACAGAAATAATTAATGTTACTGTCACTGTCACTCCTTGCCATCTGTTTCAATTGATTTTTCGTCAGTGACATCGCGTTCTGCTGGTATAAGTGAAAATTAGACCTAATTCTGCTTGGTTTAGAGTGAAATTGGAAAATTTCATTAATTTTTTCGAAAAAATCCGGAAAAAACAAGCTGTTTGGAAAGAAACGGGATTTAACCCGGAAATTTTCAACGCTATTCATAACTCCGCAACTATAGGTCGATTTGTGTAAGATGTCCTAAAATCTTTATTTATTTACATACCCAGCTCCCACGTATAGGTAGAGCATACTCTTCTTCGCCAACAAGCCTGGTCAATACTTGGACAGCTAATAGCTGCTGGTAGAGCGGCGGCGGCGGTCTTCGCCGGCAGATGGCAGCACACATCACGTTATATATCGCGCATTGGAGTTTTCTGTGTATGACAAAGTGAGGGTAAATCCACAAGACTATAGAGAATCCAAAAATAAACCGGCCAAGAGCATGTCGGGCCATGCTCAGTGTAAGGTTCCGTAGTTATTCAAAAACGGCTGAGCCGATTATGTTCGAAATAGTTTTATTTTAAAGTATTCTGTAAACTCACTATTCATGATTTTTTTCATATTTTTTGAACTTACGGATCAAAAGTTAGAGGGGGGGACACGATTTTTTTTCTTCTGGATCGATTATCTCCTAAATTATGGACTTTAGAAAATAACTTTCTTTCAAGACCCTTACTCTTTTAAAGAGACATATTCAATGATAACCCACACTATAGGATTACAACAAATTAAAAAAATCATCCCCACTTCACCAGTGGGGACGAAAAAAAAGGAAAAAAAAATATAGTTTTTATTGTACCACATTGTTGGCATGATTAATATGTATACGTGTACCAAATTGCAGATTTCTAGTATTAACGGCCACTGAGCCATGCTGCGGACAGACAGACGGACGTGGCGAAACTATAAGGGTTCGGTTTTTGCCATTTAGGCTACAGAACCCTAAAAAATGAACTACCTACGTAGGTTGCCCTGAAAGTTTCGGGAATCGGAAAAAATACGCATTTTAATGAAATAAAAGTACTTTTATTGTTTTTCAAAGTATTCTCCTTTGTGTTTAATACACTTTTTCATTCTCTGAAACCAGTTTTTAAAACAGTTATTGAAGTCTGAAGTGGGGGTTGACAAAATGGCCATTTTATAAGCGTCGACTGCTTCTTCCGCGGTCTGAAAACGCTGACCACGCAACCGATTCTTTATTTTCGGGAAAGTAAAAAAATCGTTGGGACTTAGGTCGGGGCTGTACGGAGGATGGTCCAGTAATTCGACGTTTTCGCCCTTCAGATAGTCGTCTGTTTTCTGAGCGGTGTGAGGGCTGGCTTTATCATGGTGTAGTATAATACGGCGGTTAGGGTTAGTTTTTCGCAGTTCAGCAAAAACAATCGGTAAACAAACGCCTATATACCAATCGGCATTGACAGTTCTTCGATCTTCAAGAGCGATAGTCGCCACGTGACCCGATTTGGAGACAAACGTGGCTACCATTTTTTTGATCGTGCTGCGAGAACGAACAACTTTTGTCGGCTTCGGTTCGTCTTCGTAAACCCAAACTCGAGATTGGTTTTTCGATTCAGGCTCATATGCGTAAATCCATGATTCGTCACCTGACACAATACTAAAAACGGCATTTGAGCTTCCTCCATTAAATCTTTTTAAAGTTTTGCGGCACCAATTGACACGTACCGTTTTCTGGTCGTCAGATAACAAGTGAGGAATCCACCGGGAAAATAACTTCCGCACGCCCAACTCTTGTTGTAAAATAACTTGTACCTGACTCATTCCAATGCCTAAAGTCTCCTGAATCTCCCGATATGTAACATGCCTATCTTCCTTTATCAGTTGGCGAACAACATCGATGTTTTGATCGGTAACGGCCGTTTTCGGTCGACCCTCACGTACGTCATCCGCAAGAGACACACGGCCACGTTGGAATTCCGAATACCACCTGTATATGGTCGTCTTTGAAGGTGCTTCACTACTAAAAGCAATAGTTAATCGGTCTCCACATTGTTGTTGTGTTAATCCACTTTTAAAGTCATAATAAATCATTGCTCTAAAACTTTCGCGGGACAGCTCCATTTTCACCAGCGACTCAACGACTTTAAAAAACAATTGAAAATCGGACATTGTTTTTTTTTCTAAGTGGCCAGTGTTTTCGAATAATGAGACTATGCTTGTAAGAAAGAGGTGTAACACATGTCAAATATACGTTCCTAAGTATTAAATTCCCGAAATTTTCAGGGCATCCTACGTACCTGTCTGCCTGGAATGTGTAATGTCAGGATAAATATCAGCGTAAGTTTACGCGATTAAGACCCGTTTGTCGTTCAAATATGAGTTATAATCGTGAAAGTTTAAACCTGCGACCATATACAGGGTGTAAGTCTAATACGGGCGAAGCTCTTAACGGGTGTTAGTTTACGACATAATAAGTACATTCAAATAACTTTTACTTAAAATTAGAGCAACAAAATTTTCCATACAAAATAATTCGGCGCGCAATGTAGAGCAACATACGCGAGTTAAGCACTCGTTGACAGCTAATTTCAAAAGCAGATGACATAACTGCCATATCAACAATAACAAATGTTCGTACCTACATTGCTGCTCCGATAATCTTAAAAAAAATTCTGTGAAGTCTAAATTAAGAGTAATTAAAAAAAACCTTGTAATCCATGATTACACTAATGAATCCCATGACTGGTTTAATTGATCGCCCGTATTAGATTTACACACTGTATAACATGGACGTCTAACGCCAGCTCAAAAATGCCCCCAAAAACAATTGTTCAATTGTGCCAAGATGGGCAGGACATAGCGCTTATCTTAACACCGCGCATATTTTGGCGCAACATTTTTGACAAATGCTTATAGAAAATCAAAAGTTTGAAAGACCAATCACAGCCATTTTCAAATGGGGGTTATAATTGTGTGTGTGCGTGTGTGTGTGTGGGTGTGTGTGTGTGTGTGTGTGTGTGTGTGTGTGTGTGCGTGTGTGGTGAGTAAGGTCTGATTATGACGTAATCTTCGTTAGATTTTCCGTATCTACCTACGAACAAATAAAACATGGAAGCCGCATGCCATACTAAATTGCCTTTCAAAAACGGTCCTGAATTTTAGTTGACAAGTGTCACCCCCTGTTCAATGCATCACGGTAATGAATTTGAATGTCAACCTATCAACACTTAAACCGCCATTTTATAGATAGTTGTGATTGGTCCATCAAAGTTTTGATTGGCGATATTCTACATATAAACATTTATAAAGATGTTGCGCCGAAATATGCGCTGTGTCACGAAAACCGCATCTTGACACAATCGAACAATTGGTTTTGGGGGCATTTTTGAGCTGGCGTTAGACGTCCATGTTATATTATGGTCGCAGGTATCTACATAAGAGAGGTTTATCATGCTTTTCGGTAACAACTTTTCTAATAGTATACTAAAATTTTCAAAAGTTTACTAATAGTGTAAACGACCAAGTTAACTTAAATAGTAGATTGTGTCACAAGGGATCAAAATTGTATATTTCCGGCGTGGGCGTATATTAAATCCTGAATGGAGCGACGGATTCCACAATTGAATCCAGACCGTAGGGAGGGATTCTAAAGTGGAATCCTGAGCGTAATGAAGGATTCAAGCGTTAACGCCCAAGACGATATAATTTTGATACCGTGTGACACATACTGCTTTTCACATCACCTATGAGAAAAATAAAAGATATATCACATATTAAATTTATGCAAATAATCGATTCTGAAGATTTTTTTATCAATTATGAACGTACTGTTTATTTTCATATTTCATAGTATTTTTTAGGCTGGCAATAGGAAGTCCTTGAACAGAAAAGTGCCACTTTGATCCCTCCTAGCAGGGAAGAAAAGACCCGTATTCGAATAGGTGGTGTGAAAAACATTGAGTTTCTTACCTATACATTTTGTGTAGTTGGTCCTGTGTGGGACACAGTAAGGACTCTCTGAGATGGTGACAAAGCGTACAAGTTTCTCTCACTAGATGCCAGGGTGTCGCCTTAACACCACTATATAAGGCAGATGACGGAGATTCTAAAGATGATGTAGGCAGCTGTAAACGAAAAAACAAGGTATAAGGAGGTAAGTTATAAATATGATGTCATATAGGGCTTGTCCATTCATCATCATCATCATCATCATCATCAGCCTATGTTAGTCCACTGCTGGACGTAGGCCTCTCCTATTAACTATGCGTATAGACGAATTAGGAAGTAAGAATACATTTGTCACCATCCCAACTCCTCCTGCAGGTGTCGTAAGAGTCGACTAAGGGATTGAAGTGTCACTGACCACTATTTCATAAAAGATTGATGATGGGCAGCGTCATCATAGTGGATTACTGCGATCGCCAATCCGCGATTATGAGTATTTACCTCCTAATGCGTAGTTAATAGAAGAGGCCGACGTCCAGCAGTGGACTATCATAGGCTGATGATGTTTCAGTTTCAGTTTATTTATTGATAAAAAATAAACACATTTTTACACGTCAGTCATACATAATTATTATAATTAATTTTAAATTACAGAGAAGAGCTGTTTGCTTCCTCGCACTACGTATCAGTATTGCGATACAGCGAGGAAATGCCACCAGCATCCTTACATACAATTTCACAAGGACCAGTTTAGCTTAGACCATAGTTTATGAATAGGCTACTTGACCCATTTTTAAAGTTTGTCGTATATTATTAATCAATATCTGATTAACGGAAAAAAGATATAAATATATTTTTTCACGACCTAGAAAACCGCAAAATTATGACTTAAAATTTAAACTTTCGTTATAGCGCGAAAACGATACTAGCCATGTTAATGCTTAGATTATCTGTGGTGTGACGTCACTCAAACCGAAAACAAACATTTGACATGTCACTTATGTTATGTCAATGTCACAGCAAAGCTACATGCCTACATGTCCATGGCGAATTTCACTCGTATAAGATTCGACATGAAGTTAGTTTAAGATCCAATGACGTCACATCATTGCCGACACCGTTTTCAGAGTACGAAATAAAAAAAAGAAATCAAATTTTTCAATAAAAAATATGGACCCATCAAACACTTTTAATACACAGTAATCGAAAAATATTGATCTTTTCAATAAATACTACAGAAAATAATAACTTTTTGCACTAAATTTGATATGAGTCAAGTAGCCTATTATAATTACATTTGATGTGTAAGGGAGGTATAAGGGATGATGATTACCTTTTCAAAAGCGACCAGCAACAAATGTAGACTAATCATGTAGTCCTCCCAGCATTTCCTGTAGCCTGGATGCGCTGGGTCACACTTAGGTCTCTTCTTTAGGTTACCTAGTATGCGGTCTAGCACTGACGCTAGGAACCGCTCGCAGATGTCTGTCGATGAGTGCCTGTGAAGAGGTGTTGATAGTTGAGACGTGAATTATTATTATACGTACCCTGCGACCATATATAACATGGACGTCTAACGCCAGCTGAAAAATGCCCGCAAAACAATTGTTCAATTGCGCCACGATGGGCAGGACATAGCGCTTTTCTTAACACCGCGCATATTTCGGCGCATCATCTATGACAAATGTTCATAGAATATAGCCAATCTACGAACAAATAAAACATGGAAGCCGCTCGCCATACTGAATTGTCTTTCAAAAACGGTCCTGAATTTTAGTTGACTAGTGTCACCCCCTCTTCAATTCATCACAGTAATGAATTTCAATATCAATCTATAAAAACTTAAACCGCCATTTAAATATATAATGATTCTATAAACATATGTCTAAATGTTGCGTCGAAATATGAGCGCTGTTAAGAAAAGCGCTATATCCCATCCTGCCCATCTTGGCACAATTGAACAATAGGTTTTGGGGGCATTTTTGAGCTGGCGTTAGACGTCCATGTTTTATATGGTCGCAGGGCAAGGCATTCCACTCCTTGGCAGTTCTCATAAGGAAAGTCGAAGCGAAACGCTTCGTGCGTATTTGACCTTAAAATCTTTATACCTTATAAGCTTTTTTATACCTTAATAGTGGTACCAGCACCCGTTCGCACGCCGTCTCTCCGCGACATCGTTGGAACAGAGCGTCACACAACTCCAAGTTGCTGTGTCTCGCGGCTGACGTTATACAACTCTCCAGTGCGGCGTCCCACCACCCCGTGCTAGTGTCATCTGTAATGTGTCAGTCTATGAGGGTTTTATACCTTAATAGTGGTACCAGCACCCGCTCGCAAGCCTTCTCTCCGTGACATCGTTGGAACAGAGCGTCACACAACTCCAAGTTGCTGTGTCTCGCGGCTGACGTTATACAACTCTCCAGTGCGGCGTCCCACCACCCCGTGCTAGTGTCATCTGTAATGTGTCAGTCTATGAGGGTTTTATACCTTAATAGTGGTACCAGCACCCGCTCGCAAGCCTTCTCTCCGTGACATCGTTGGAACAGAGCGTCACACAACTCCAAGTTGCTGTGTCTCGCGGCTGACGTTATACAACTCTCCAGTGCGGCGTCCCACCACCCCGTGCTAGTGTCATCTGTAATGTGTCAGTCTATGAGGGTTTTATACCTTAATAGTGGTACCAGCACCCGCTCGCAAGCCTTCTCTCCGTGACATCGTTGGAACAGAGCGTCACACAACTCCAAGTTGCTATGTCTCGCTGACGTTATACAACTCTCCAGTGCGTCCAATCACCCCGTGCTAGTGTCATCTGTAATGTCAGTCTATGAGGGTTTTATACCTTAATAGTGGTACCAGCACCCGCTCGCAAGCCGTCTCTCCGCGACATCGTTGGAACAGAGCGTCACACAACTCCAAGTTGCTGTGTCTCGCGGCTGACGTTATACAACTCTCCAGTGCGGCGTCCCACCACCCCGTGCTAGTGTCATCTGTAATGTGTCAGTCTATGAGGGGTTTATACCTTAATAGTGGTACCAGCACCCGCTCGCAAGCCTTCTCTCCGTGACATCGTTGGAACAGAGCGTCACACAACTCCAAGTTGCTATGTCTCGCTGACGTTATACAACTCTCCAGTGCGTCCAATCACCCCGTGCTAGTGTCATCTGTAATGTCAGTCTATGAGGGTTTTATACCTTAATAGTGGTACCAGCACCCGCTCGCAAGCCGTCTCTCCGCGACATCGTTGGAACAGAGCGTCACACAACTCCAAGTTGCTATGTCTCGCGGCTGACGTTATACAACTCTCCAGTGCGGCGTCCCACCACCCCTTGCTTGTGTCATCTGTAAATTTAACAGTCTATGAGGGTTTACGATATTTTTCTACCACGGCAAGGCAAACGCAGCGTAGGACGGCCACCCACAAGATGGACAGACGACTTTATGAATGTCGTCGGGACACGCTGGATGCAGGTCGCATCTAACCGGTACATGTGGAGGTCCAGAGGGGAGACCTACGTTCAGCAGTGGACGTCTTATGGCTGAGATGATGAGGTATTTTACAAAAACCTCGAAATAGCCCAATAGTTTAAAATGTTTTACACTCTTTATGTACAGCTCAATATTTTATGTAATTTACAATATCATATTTTAAAATTACTCCATTAACTTACAATTTATATACCGAAGAACGAAAAAGATCGAAAAAAGAACCTTTATTTTTTTATGGAGAAAATAACGGTTCCGGTCCCTGGTTCTCGTTCTATATTTTCTATAGTTTTAACAGGCTTCAAAGAAAGAAGGAGGTTCTCAATTCGACTAATATTTTTTCGGTGTGTATGTTACCGATATCTCCGAGAATCGTGAACCGATTTTTTTGTGATCGAACGTGTATAACCCCGAGATGGTCCCGTTGGCACCAAGTTGCGGTCTGATGATGGGATCTTGGGGAAATCGAGGGATCTCTTCAAATGTTACAGTTACATGTATGGCGCTTTTGGTAATTTTCATTAATTTACAAGAATCTGTATTCAGAAAGTAGGATTTGATGATAGGAAACCAATGATGGAAACCACAGATGATAGGGTCTTAGAGAAATCGGTTAAAGTGGGTTGTTTTTAAAATTTTAATTTGGTGATTATTTTTTTATAATATATGAACAGATAGCTCGTCGTAGAGGCTACTTCACAAATAAGTATGAAAATTCTGGACTTCTTGGAAACCCTGAACACGTTCGACCGAAAAAACTGTAATCCTATGCCAGTGACCCACATACGTGATCAAAGTAATCTTATTCTTATGCCATTAATCAAGTTCTCATTCCTATGCCAGTGGCTACGAACAAATAAAACATGGAAGCCGCACACCATACTAAATTGCTTTTCAAAAACAGTCCTGAATTTTAGTTGACAAATGTCACCCCCTCTTCAATGCATAACGGCAACGAATTTCAATGTCAACCAATAAAAACTTAAACCACCATTTCAAAATAGTTATGATTGGTCCATCAAAATTTTGATTGGCTGTATTCAATAAACATTTGTCAAAGATGTTGCGTCGAAATATGCGCGATGTTAAGAAAAACGCTATGTCCTGCCCATCACAATGGCACAATTGAACAATTGTTTCTGGGGGGATTTTTGAGCTGGCGTTAGACGTCCATGTTATATATGGTCGCAGGCCAGTGGCATAAAAATACGAACGTTTTTGACACAAATGCTGTGTCGCCGGCATAGGAGTACAATCTTTTCTGTCACACTCACACATGCGTGTCACTGGCATAAGATTTCTATCATATAATTTCGATCGGCAGTCTTAGCACTTAGTGAAACAGTACTGGAGGCGAACGTGTTAACTTGACACACTTCTCAAACTAAATAAGAAACACGAGGGGCAGGGGGGTTTCAATTGATAATTAAATTCATTACCGTGATGCATTGAAGAGGGGGTGACACTTGTCAACTAAAATTCAGGGCCGTTTTTGAAAGGCAATTTATGGCGTGCGGCTTCCATGTTTTATTTGTTCGTAGATTGCAAAGAGAAAGAATACTTACTGTCAGCTAAAGCGGCGATGGTCGGCAGTAGCACTGAGGGTCGAGCCGCGATAGCTTCTAGCACAACTGGGCGGAGTTCGCGCAGTCGCGCCGGGAAGAGAGGTGACACTGCTGCCATCACTTCTGGCCGCCTAAGGTAACATTTATTTAATATTTTCTTCGGTTACCGCGAGGATTACTCATGAAATAAAACTATGAAAACGGATAAACTCGCGTATATTAACTAATTTTAACTTCATTCCGACGTTTCGAACACTTTACAGGGTTCGTGGTCTGCGGATGACTGAGTCAGTAACATTTATTTATTTATTTATTTAATCTTTATTGCACAAAAGAAATCATCTATAGCACTAAAGGCGAACTTAATGCCATACGGCATTCTCTACCAGTCAACCTTGAGGCAAAGCTGAAAGATTGAACATGACATTGTTTAAAATCTATCATCTTATTATTAAATTCTATCATTTATTTATTATTTTTTAGGTATTTTACAATACGGTTATAAAATTGTAATAGAATAAAACATACAAAAACAATACAATAGTACATTACATCAGAGGCCGGGAAAACGAGGATTTCCGGCCAAGTTGGTATATAGGTAACGAGGTAACAAGGCCGGGAGCAATGAATAGTCCTTTTCTCAAACTTACAAAGAAATACAAAAAGTAATAATGATAATGTTGTCGAAATTAAAAGAAAAAGTTACTTTGCTGTCTTAGGCCTGAAAAGTGTTATGAAATTCCATTTCCATCCCAATGAGTTACTGCGCCCTAAAAGCGATACAACCAAGTTTATTTTAAGGAATTTAAGCAATTTGTAACTACTTTACTAACTTGAAAACTTCTTCCGGAAGTAATGACAACAGCATCATCCTATGGTCGATAGACGCGTCAGGCGAACAGACGGCTCGCTTAGCCCACTGCAGGGGATTCGAATCCGGCCCCGGCCCGAGGCACTGAAGGTTGACTAGCAGACAGTGTTTTTGTACGAAGGTTGCGTGCTGTTCGTATGTCGGCCAGAGCTGGAAGACCGAATGTGGAATATAATGTACATGACATTTCAATTTTCGGTCAAGGGCATATCAACGCTTACGTATTCTGCCTTTTCGCCGAAAATTGTATTGCCGAATTTCATTTCCCTACCAACTTTTGGCAATTAACACCTTCGCGGACACTCAACACCTATAGGCGTAATCTCATTGTTTCTTCTATTGTGTCTGGAATGGTCACCGCGAATGTATTAATTATTTCGCAACCATTTCATTTTCCAACTCCATAGATGGGAAATGAGAATTACCCACTAGTTGGGTTAGGTTAGGTAGAATTATGTAAAGTTGAGAAATTAAATTCGGCCAAATGACACTTCTGCAAAAAGTCAAGTCGTTTGTCTGTAAAATATGAGTGATAATCGTGAAAGTTTAAATCAATATAACTTCTGCAAAAAGTTGGTTGGGAAGTGAAATTCGGCAATTTAATTTTCGGTGAAAATGCAGAGAACCAGCGTTGGGTTCTGTCTTTTTTGCCGAAAATTGTATTGCCGAATTTCATTTCCCTACCAACTTTTCGCAGAATTGTCATTTGGCCGAATTTCATTTCCCAACTTTGTTGTTAATGATATTGATAAGCAACGATGTTACACACTTTTTTACTTTTGACGTATGGTCTAACATTGTATTACGAAGCACATTTTATAGCGGGGCCCCTGGCTTCTTATATTCTTTTTATTACAAGTATTACAAAACTACCCTTGAAAGAAAATGCATGAGAGGCATGTTTAGCCTTGCGAACGTTGAATTTCTGTTATGTTTTGATAGATAATTGTCTATTTTTTTGCAAATATTCGTCCCTTTTTTGGAACGTATGGGTTTTTTTGTTACTAGCAGTACTTACTTGATTTTTTGAATTGAAGCGTGGGGCACGTAGCATAATTTTCATCACACTTGCTGTCTAAGCGCGCCATTGCTTGCAGCGGGAGTAATAGAAATGTCTGTACGTCATAGAATAATATTTTGTCTTGAAACTTATTTTTTTGTCCGCAAGTGTGATGAAAAACATTGTATGCATCACGGTCGGATAGCGGAATACTAACTCGAGTCATTAAAAGCCCTCCGACTACGGCGTCGGGCTTCTAACACTCTCGTTAGTAATTCCGTACTTACCTCCCTTGATGCACAATGTACTAATATGCCGCTATTAAGTTAATCCGCTACTGCTTATACTGACCATTGTATAGAAAAAACATGATAATTATTCTTACCTTATCCACCAATTCCAGTACATTTTCACGACGATTCCTCAAACTAGTTTTCTTTACAGCCATCCTAACTATATCATTCAAAATGACACTACACTCATATAATTCATCATCTAACAATATAAACGGTTTCTCAATTAATATCTCAAAGAAACCTTCGATAAAGTATCCACAAAATGAAACTCCATCTTTCTGCGCTGTGCCTTTTAAAATCTTCTTAACATCATCCATTGTCAAAAACTTTAAACTGCCTGTCAGCATATCAATAAAATATGGCATATCTTCCATAAAATAGTCTTCTAGTCGTCCAGACGTGTATAATTTCATTAACAATGTCGGCCATTTTGACATATCAATTTTAACATGTGAAGATATTATATCTATCATGTCAAATATGTTTGACATTATATTAAAAGCTTTTAAAAACACATGGTGTTCTGTTAAAAAGTTATCTATTTCTATGGCTTGCGATATTTTTTTTATTGGAATAGTATTAAGCCAGTTTTGTATACTTGTAGTTATTGTTTTTGGAGTGTTTTTCCATTGTTTTTTTAATGATGTAAAACATAGTTTTATGTTTTTATGCAATTCGTTGATTACTGGCGGTGTGAAGTTCGCGATTAGGTCGGATATTAATTGTAATGACTCCTGAAAGAAAAACAAAGTTGTTAAAAATACTACTTAATCAAACATCAATACATAGTACAAAACAAACTAGCTTCTCGCTGTCTGTGCCTGTGAAATATCTATAAAACTACGATTTAGAAGCGAATTTTAATGCTGTTTTTAACTGTGTTTTAAGATAGTGATTTAAAAGGACCGTTTTATAACCGTGTCTTGTGCGGTCGCTTAATAATGTATAGAATTAGAAGAAAGTATTTTTTCTCGATACTTTGTATAGACTGTTGTTAGGGTGGTCCTTATTTTTGCAATTTTGTAGTATGTTTGAACCAATAATAAAGGAGCTCTTTGCTCTCCCGATTGCAACTTTCTATTCGACACCCTCTCATTTTGTTATTTGATAAGTAAACCACTGGGGAAAAATAAACCATATCTGTTTTTTTTTCACTTATTATAAACAAAAATTACCGAAGCAATACAAAATCAACTAATGATTTTGCGTTTCTTGAAATTCGTACTTCGGTAGCGACCCCTAATTTTAGTTTATAATAATTGAAAAAAAAAAAAACAAATATGGTTTACTTATCAGATAACAAAATGAAAGGGTGTCTCATAGAAAATTGCAATCGGGAGAGCAAAGAGCTCCTTTATTGGTTCGATTCTAACATCCTACAAAATTTCAAAAATAAGAACCACCCTAACTGTTGTATATTGTATATTTATATTGAGGCATATTGTCAAACAAAAATGCTAATTTATTGTTAGTTCAGTACGTCTGTTATTTCCTGTACTAACAGCAACACAGCTAGGTATACACTTCAGAAATTGGAAATATTGCATGAAAGAGAATCACACTTACAGTCACGTGTCAGTTACATAGGAATGTTGAGCCACTTGGCAAAGGATGCAATTTGGTCGTGTAATATTATGGGTTCGGTATTTTTCGTTAGTAGGCACGATCGCGACATTTCCGATGGTCCCCGATGAGATGTCATCGAATCTTTGTTGCGTCAAAATTTCAGTATTTGAAAACTAGTTGACATAATAAAAATTCCTTCGTCTACGAAAATTAAGAATTAGCTATCGGCCATGATTAGACGCTAGATGTCGTTGTTCCTTGTGGAAACTGGATAACGACAGTTCTTCATAGATTTGTCTAAAACCGTTTAGTAATTTAATCACGGTTTCTTCAAATTGGATTTCATGATTTATCTGACGAGGCAAGGTATTTTTAAGCGAGGTATTTTTCCAAATCAAGATATTTTTACAAATAGCCATGTTATCGGGCAATTTTAAACAAATGCTATTGCTGTCTTTATTATAATTCATCACATCTCTTAGTTGACGTTAGTTGAATACTTTACGTAAGCCAAATATACAAAATTTGAATTTGCCGCCTTTTCTTACTGCCAAGTTGGTTGGACCAAAATGTGGTTACACGGGAGACATTCATAACAGACCGGTTGAAGAAGGGAGAGTAATAAACTCGTGATACACATACCCATTATGCATATCCTTGTAAGGCCCAATGTACATTACAATGTACACTCCAATTCAATGAAATTTAAACCTTTTATAAACTTAATAAAGTGGCATTTACTTTGTTTGGTCGTTTTCTCAAACAAACGAAGTTCACCACTATTCCTTACAAGGCAAGGTTCAAAATAAGATTTAAAGAAAATAGTATGGTGGGCCTTACGAGGATATTTTTTCATTGACAGAGACAAATGCTATTGCTGTCTTTATTATAATTCATCACATCTCTTACAGTCTACCTATAATCCTTTAATCTGTCAGTAGCCATACAAATGTTTAATAGAGACTTGATAGTTTCTGGCTGAAATTCTAACTTTGAAAAAATATCTGACAGTGACAGCCGTTGAAAGGAAAATGAACGAAAATTTCTATATAAGGTGTGAAATCGAATTGGAGATCAAAAATGTAAACAAATGGGATACCACCACAAAAAAATAATCACGAGAGGGGGGTAATCTAAAATCATTCAAAAACTTATAAAAAATGCATATTTACCGTCACTGATGGTATGTAGAATTTTTAAATATTTTACAAATTTTTAATACGAAACATTAAGCGAAATATATAATTGTTTTAATGATATATTTCGCTACTTTGAATAAAATGTAAGATGTTTAATTTATACTACTGGCAATGATAAGAAATTTTAAACATTTGGTTCGCAGTTATAACAATAACTAGTTTATTCGTAATTTAATACGGTAACTACACTAAGAACCATTTAAGAGGGTTCGCATTTATAACTATGTACTTCAAAAATCAAAACAAGAGGGTGAACCAAATGTGTTTTATGAATTTTTAAAAACTCCTAAAATTTAGCATTACAAAGTACATTAATACAGATTTTAGTATTTTTACCTACAAATTAATAATTTTCATATTTTAATCGAAATAGATTCGACCGTAACTAAGATGAAGACTGGAATTCGTTCCCCGACTATCCTAAATATTAAAGTAATACGACATTCGTTTTCAAACATTGATTATGTTGATTATTTACATCATTCTAGCAGATTTTCTAGGTTATATTTTTGTAATCAGGAACCGTGGACACTCAGACGAATGTTTTTTATTGTCATATCCAAAAATATGTTAACGATTGTGATGCTTTGTGTATCGAACATACTTTGACTTTCGCGTATTTACATCTACACATAAAACATTGTCTTAGGTTTAGTCGGTAAGGATAGTTGTAAATGTAGATATAAATAAAATAAAATAAAAAACCAATCTCAAAATGCGACGTTAATTTACAAAGGTGTTAAAAACTACATTCGATATAAAACGTTGTATACCCCTGGAATGTCACTTTAACATTGATTTTGTAATGTCATGTCATTGTCATAGATTGTTTACATTTTTGATCTCGAATTCCATTTCAGAGCTTAGCAGCTTAGCAGTCAAATTACCGGCTCTGAAGTTAGATTGACGTCTCCAGGACTAAAGCGGATGTTATATATTATAACATAACTATAGTAACGTCAGCTTCCGGAAAATTCGTAATCAATCATTGGTTAAACGTTTTTGTTATTACGTAACCATGGTAATGTCACCTTCTGAAGAAACCGCGAGCGATCATTGGTTAACCGTAGCAATGCTCGCCCTATTGGTCAGCAGAGTTCGGCCGAAGTCGTGATACTAGTCTCGTAAGATTTCGGAACCCGATTTGTATTATTCGACCAAGTTGCGAACAGTGCGGACGATCAACATTCCCGTGTATTGTTTAATTTGAAGTTGACATAATATAACTATATTTATCTCTTTCATTTTCTCTCTGCTCTGTCTTTAATGGTCCGTTAGGAGTGTTGCTGTTTGTACAAATCTAGTACAATTATATTCAAATCAAATTATTTTTTCATAATTTTATCAAACAATTTTAACTCACCGTATATTTCATCTCCAAAATAACTTCTCCATACCCCTCCAAAACTGTCAAAACTATCTCCACAGTAAACCAATCATTTTGATCTACACTCAAACTTAACAGATAATTCAACAATACACAATTATCTCTTCCCAAAATCTTTCTTGACATGTCCCTGTCAAAATCAAATTCACTTTTCACTACCGCTAATACGTATAACGTTTTGACATTGACATTCTTACTGACATCAAAAATAACATCTAATAATTCATTTAAATCAAATTGTAAGTTTTTGATGAATTGAATGATAATTTTCACAACATCTTTATATATTTTGCCATCATTTGCATCTTTCTTTAACAAGTTTTCCAAAAGAGAAAACACAGTTTTTCTAATAATTTCTTCGTCAAAAAGCTGTCTTTTATCTATGAAAGATTTAGCAGCTATATTGAATATGTATTTTGTATCCGTTTCTTGAGTTTTCGATATTAATGTTATTAATTCCGGCAGCAGAGTTTTGGTTAAAGCATTGTTGTTTTCTAAAGATGTTAGAATTGTTTCGGTTATATCGAGTCCAGCGCGTTTCGTCGAAGCTGAAATATATAAGATTAAATATTTAGCAAACGGGTTACTCACGTAATTTAAGTCGATAATTGCTCGACATGTATACACGTCGGGCTTTGATCACGGGTACTCCATGATGAGGATCCTCTAAATGGATCGAAATATGTCGAGCAATTATCGACTTAAATTACGTGAGTAACCTGTTTGCTAAATATTTAAATATGTGTGAGTCTCACGTTAGTTACAATTCAAAATTATAAGATTAATTTTTAACGTGTACGAATGATTCAATTCAACGGAGAAACTGGTTTGCGAGACTATAAATACACGTAAGTTTAACCGTTTAACTATATTTCTGATTTTGCGAATGAAACTAACAAATCTAACAATATCAGGATTAAACTCTCGTGTCCCACAAATATTTGTTTCCAATAGTAAATTGGAAACAAATATTTGCTCGACATTTTTCTATCCATTTAGAGGATCCTCATCAAGGAGTACCCGCGACCAAAGTCCGACGTGTACTGACGACCGACGGGTTTTGGTAGCGGAGATTCCATGATGAGGATCCTCTAAATGGATCGAAACATGTCGAGCAATTATCGACTTAAATTACGTGAGTAGCCCGTGTGATAAATATTTAAATATGTTTAAGTCTCACGTTAGTTATAATGTGGTGTAGCCCCAACCTATTCAATCCTGTATAGCCGCAACTTTATTGAAACTTGATTCCATTCCTAATAAGGAACCTATATTAATTAACCTAAATTAAAGACATAAAACGTAGGGCTCAGATTACTGCAATTTCAGCTACTTCCTAGAACACCCACGAACGTTACCTTGACCTACAGCCTTACATGGTCATACCCTCTTTCCTTAATACATCTGATTTTAGTATAAAAAGCTTTGTTTCACAAATAAACATATTCAGCGTTAGGGAACATACCCATACTACGTGACCTGTTTAGGGGGGGAGGGGGTCCGTCAAAGTACTAAAGATAAAAGATAAAGATAAAGATATTTTATTTGCTAAGGACACACAGATATACAAGTACAGATAGTAGGTACAACACGGTTTCGGAAGCAGGTATCCTGTCGTCATCCGACATGCAAATTATGTTCAGAAATACATTATGTTCAAACTACCTATATTTATCATTAAAATTAATACATTAATTTAAATTGGTAATTATTTGATATTACTATTATCATTAATCATTAAGGATTTCAATTAATTAATTATACATTTTGTTTCCTTTCTGGTATGCAGAAATTTGACAAGAAACTATCCAATTTATATAAACAATAGCCCAAAATTATTTTTAAAATTATTAAAATTCAAATTACACATTTATTATTACATATTTATTACATTTTTATTAATAGTAAGTCAATTTATAATTCCCTTCCATTCGTTCGTTCGTTCACGCGTTCCGCCATTTTCACTACATCTTTCATTTGATCAACGGCCATGGCGGCAATCGCACAAGCTTCAAAAACATGGCACCCGCGTTTAACTAACGATTTAGTGAGCTAAAACAGCTAATCATTTTGCTCAAGACTATCAACGTGGATTCATCGAAACTACAAGGTATGTTCTTTATGTTTGTACTACTCTTGGTCACTAGGGGGAGGGGGGTCTGGTATCTTGTCACGTGACTAGTATATTTCGAGATTATTTTGTAATAATGTAATTTAAATTTAAAGCGGACTTACACGCCTCTGTTTTTCCCATCACTAAAACTGCATTCACCACAGCACTAAAGTTTAGTAGGTTAAATTTAGTATTTAACCTACGCCTGCACTCTCGCAGTACGCGTTTTCAAAGACCAAAAATACTACGTGAAAAGTAGGTGGGGAGGGGGGGGGGGGGAGTCTTGGCACATACTACGCTCAAGACTTCGTTGTATCATTTACTACGTCAATAACCTAAATAATTCTAAAACTTACATTCAGTGCTGGCCAGCATGATTTTAGCGCGTTCAGCAATTTTTAGCAACACTTCAGGTTCTTCGCATAGCTCTGTCAAAGCAGTAGCTAGCAATTTCCGCGCACCGCACGATTTGCTACTGCCGATGTACTGAAAACAAAACATTACATCAGAGACCGGGTAAATTAGGATTAAAATAATAATAATAAATAAATATCTTGGGACATCTTACACAAATCGACCCAGACCCACGGTAAGCTCAAATAAGGCTTGTGATGTGGGTACCAGGCGACGATATAATATAATAGATCGATACATTTTATTTCTCTCATTGTTTATTCTTGTTATTTTTGGGCAATAAACGTTTTTTTATTTTACATAGATACTTAAATACATACACAGCCATGACCAAGGAACAAATATTTGTGATAAATAAATACACAAATAATGCCCTCGCCGGGATTCGAACCCGGAACCTCCAGCTTCGTAGGCAGGGTCACTACCAACTAGGCTACGGAGGCTGACAAGGATTTCCGGACAGGTTGGTATACAGGGTGTAAGTCTAATACGGGCGAAGCTATTAACGGGTGTTAGTTTACGACATAATAAGTACATTCAAATAACTTTTACTTAAAATTAGAGTAACATTTTTTTCCATACAAAATAATTCGGCGCGCAATGTAGAGCAACATACACGAGTTAAATACTCGTTGACAGCTAATTTCAAAAGCAGATGACATAACTGCCATATCAACAATAACAAATGTTCGTACATACATTGCTGCTCCGATAATCTTAAGAAAATTCTGTGGGGTCATAATTAAGAGTAACTTTAAAAAAACCATGTAATCTATGATTACACTAATGAATCCCATGCCAGGTTTAATTGATCGCCCGTATTAGACTTACACACTGTATACCGGATAGGTAACGAGGCCGGGAATCCGTTTTTACGCCGAGGCATGTATAGTGCTTTTCTCAAACATACAAAGAAATACAAAAAAAATAATGACAATGTTGCTGAAATTAAAAAAAAGTTACTTTGTAGGCCTAGGCCTGAAAAGTGTTATGAAATTCCATTTCCATCCCAGTAAGTTACTGCGCCCTAAAAGCGATACTTCCGAATCTATTTTAAGGAACGTAAAGACAATATTTCATTGTACGTTTGAGAAAACATATTTATTCGTCGTTGCGCCTGCAAAAACCGAGATGTGGTGGATTTTAATTAATTAAATTAATACCCTTTGTGTATAGTTGCTAGGTTACTATTACAAAGTCGTACATCAATCACATAGCCGATTTTATAGACGCAACGACGTTACGCCATTTCATTGAATGCTCGAATCTCTGTTTGGCCCCAAGGTTGACTGGTAGAGAATGCCCTATGGCATTAAGTTCGCCTTTTGTACTATTTATTTGAGCAATAGAGTTTAAATAAATAAATAAATGCCACTAGAAACAAACCTGCAACAGATCCTCGCCCGAATCGCTACACAAACGCAGTGCCTGTTGTATAGTACCGGAATAGTCGCCGCTGCTCGCACCAAGTGCGTTTGCTAACGCACGCGCGACTCGCAGTATAGCCCGCTGTGTAACTATTTCATTGAATGCCACTAGAAACAAACCTGCAACAGAATTTCGCCCGAATCGCTACACAAACGCAGCGCTTGTTGTATAGTACCGGAATAGTCGCCGCTGCCCGCACCGAGTGCGTTCGCTAACGCACGCGCGACTCGCAGCATCGTTCGCTGTGTGGCTATTTCATTGAATGCCACTAGAAACAAACCTGCAACAGATCCTCGCCCGAATCGCTACACAAACGCAGCGCGTGTTGTATAGTACCGGAATAGTCGCCGCTGCCCGCACCGAGTGCGTTCGCTAACGCACATCGCTCGCTGTGTGGCTATTTCATTGAATGCCACTAGAAACAAACCTGCAACAGATCCTCGCCCGAATCGCTACACAAACGCAGCGCTTGTTGTATAGTACCGGAATAGTCGCCGCTGCCCGCACCGAGTGCGTTCGCTAACGCACGCGCGACTCGCAGATTCGCTCGCTGTGTGGCTATTTCATTGAATGCCACTAGAAACAAACCTGCAACAGATCCTCGCCCGAATCGCTACACAAACGCAGCGCGTGTTGTATAGTACCGGAATAGTCGCCGCTGCCCGCACCGAGTGCGTTCGCTAACGCACATCGCTCGCTGTGTGGCTATTTCATTGAATGCCACTAGAAACAAACCTGCAACAGATCCTCGCCCGAATCGCTACACAAACGCAGCGCTTGTTGTATAGTACCGGAATAGTCGCCGCTGCCCGCACCGAGTGCGTTCGCTAACGCACGCGCGACTCGCAGCATCGTTCGCTGTGTGGCTATTTCATTGAATGCCACTAGAAACAAACCTGCAACAGATCCTCGCCCGAATCGCTACACAAACGCAGCGCGTGTTGTATAGTACCGGAATAGTCGCCGCTGCCCGCACCGAGTGCGTTCGCTAACGCACATCGCTCGCTGTGTGGCTATTTCATTGAATGCCACTAGAAACAAACCTGCAACAGATCCTCGCCCGAATCGCTACACAAACGCAGCGCTTGTTGTATAGTACCGGAATAGTCGCCGCTGCCCGCACCGAGTGCGTTCGCTAACACACGCGCTACTTGCAGTATCGCCCGCTGAAACATACCTGCAACAGATCCTCGCCCGAATCGCTACACAAACGCAGCGCTTGTTGTATAGTACCGGAATAGTCGCCGCTGCCCGCGGCATGTGCGTTCGCTAACGCACGCGCGACTCGCAGAATCGCTCGCTGTGTGGGTATTTCTTTGTTGGATGCCACTAGAAATAAAATAGTACTTACATTACTATAGAGGCCGGGACGAAAGGGGGTACCGGCCGAAGATACACGGTGCTCGCGAGCATTGCGAAAGATTTTAACTATGCATTCTAGACATCAAAATAAACAAAAAATATTATGAGACCTAATGTCAAATTCCACAAAAAAATCTTTTTTTTAGACTTTTTGAATACTTTTTAACACTTCCAATACTTTTTATCATAACAACAATTCGTTAAAATTATTTGTTTTAGGGACAGGGGTTTTCGTCAAGTCTATTGTTATTTTTTGATTGTCAGGCAAAAGGTGTGGTAATATTAAAACGCATTGTGGTAGCATTTTAATCAAAAAAAAGTTGTATGACGAGTTACGTCGAAAAACTTATTTCGAAAAAAGGTTAATTATCTCTGGAACCAAGTCGAATCCAGGAAATTTTCTATAACATTAAATACTCTAAATATGCTCAGGAATTCAGCATTAAAATCTTTCGGAATGCTCACGAGCACCGTGTATATCGACTAGGCATATAGGTCTAAGGCCGAGGTATGTATAATGCTTTTCTCAAACATCCAATAAAATAAACAAAAAAACATCAGTTTTTTTTAATATGCATAGTGGCATCATGATGCCTGACAAATACCTGTGCAACAAGTTTATGTGGAATGGAATTAAAAAAGAGTACTTTGCCGGCCTAGGCCTTCAAGATTTGTATGAAAACGTCATACTTCGCAGTTCGTAGCCTATTATAAGGAACATAACAAAACTTCATTGCATGTTTGAATGGGTATTTATGTGACTGCTTTATAATGAGTGGTAAAACACAAGTGTTGTATGCAACGAGCCAAAAACCGAGACTCCTATGCCAGTGACACACATACGTGATCAAAATAACATTAATACTACACTACCACCATAAATGAAATAAGCTTGATGACTGGCAAGTCAAATCAGCATCTTTTTTCGAACTGTCAAAACGATCACCACTATTTGAATTTTATATGAAATACTCAAAAGTAACGTCACGTTTGAGTACTGCCAAATGACCTACTCTTTTAAGTTTTCAATTGATTAAATAGAAGTGCTGTACAAAAATTACTGCAATCTACATCTTAGTAATAATTTCTTAGTGTATTATGTCGTGTATAATGTTAAATAGTTTCACGATTCAAAAGCGCTCGTTGCTGGGCCTAATTGAATAAAGAATACTTTGACTATAAACGTGTTAATAAGCAAGACTATACGTACAGTTGGCACAAAGAACGGCGAGCAACGCTTGCAAAGCGCCTGTGTCTTCATGTTGAATCGCCAAAAACAATATCGTCTTCAGATCCACCTAAAACATTTGTATTTTTTTTTAATTTATTTATCTAAAAACACTTAAAAGCTAATAACAATAAGGCTCACCTGGCGAACGAGAACCGCGTACGGTTTATCTGCCGCCAAAGTTGTCGCTCGTTCACATTTTATTTGTAAATAAAAATATGTTTTAACAAATTTTCTTAGTTTTTGATTTATGTGACGAAGGTAGACAACTGAGCTCTCAGCCCACCTGATGGAAAGCAGGAACTGAGGCCCATGGACATAGCGATCAGAAAATCGCCTATGCGCTGCCTACCCTGATGACTTAGATGGATTGCCTCTATGCCAGTAATTGCACCGGCGATCTTACCCCTAAATCTTATCTTGCCGCTAAACAGAAGTGCAAACACTGCTATTTAGTGGCAGGTTAAAGGGTAAGATGGCGGGTAAGTATTTTAGAGGGCGGAAATTGATTTTATCTTCAATATAAACTATATTTTTTAAGTCGATGATTGCTCGACATGTTTCGGCACATTAAGAGGGTCCTCGTCAGGAGCACCCTCGGCCAAAGCCCGACGTGTACTGCGGGTCTGCGCCCTTCTAGACCGGGTACCGACCGCGGGTGAATCATCGACTTAAATACGTGAGAAACCCGGTTCGATAATATTTTAATATACGTTATCTCCTTCCATATCATAATAGTAATTTCAACTAATTTGAATTGTTATATTAAGAGGTATTTTACTTAGTGGATATCAATGTAAATAAAGGTAAATTATCAATCTAAACTTATGATAAGGATGTAGATAAAGTTATGTATGTGACTGCACATAATTAGGCATTAAACACTCGTGTGATCTTATTATGAAACTCGCCTATAGCTCGTTTCATAAAACCACACTCATGTTTAATGCCTCTTATTATGCGCCAGCCACATATTTAACTATTAGATATTACCTTATATGTCGTCCCTTGGTAAGGTAAAGTGATTGTAAGGGATTTCTTCAAGTCGACAACGATGGAGTCGTCCCACGTATCTCTATTATTGTTCATGTCAACATTTCCGTGCTTTCCTGAAATACGTACACGGATTGGAGACGAAATAGTAGTGTAATACATTATGATTATATCTCGATATTTTTCTAACCGGAACGAGAGATTGACTAAATCAAACATCGACATTACTGTTATCGATGAATACAACCTATTATAAAGATGCTAACTTCGTAAAATCATAACCAACGAAGAATTACAGGACCCGTCTACATTAATTGAACAATTGTGTTTGGGGGCATTTTTGAGCTGGCATTAGACGTCCATGTTATATATGGTCGCAGTCTACTTGACAAGTTTTGTTAAAGTTTTGCACCCATAGTTCTGACCCCTATTCATAACTTACCTAAAAACAGAGTAATTTCTCTGTGAAGAATTCGCACGTCTCGATTGGTACGATCTCCACGCGATCTCAGTTTTTCCACCGAGCGTATCACCTATAGTACAATAACTAAATTAAAACCCACTTTGAAACGAAATAAAATAAATAAATAATAGAAGTAAATATAAATTATAAATAATAGATGTCATATACCAAAGAAAAACGACTAAGATCATCTATGTATGTGATCTCTCTAGCTATTCTAGAAAACTAAAGTATTCTAATAGGAGGTGCAGGCATGTATTGCTTGCCCTTAGAGAATGGTCAAAGGCGCCTAGCCTTGTAAGGGATTGCATATACCAGAGAAAATTTACCGGTGGTTGCTAAGACCGAGTGGCCGAGGGGTACAGGCATCAGCCGCGAAAGCTGAGTACGTGGGTTCGATCCCCACCTCGGACGTTAGGTGATCTTGGTCGTTTTTCTTTGGTATATGACATCTAATATTTATGATTTATATAGTATTATGTAGTGTGACTACTGGAGAAAAATTAAAAAAGTACTATATATGTATAATAGATAGATACATATAGGTACTTAAATACATAGACAGCCATGACCAAATAATTGTGATAAATAAATACACAAATAATGCCCTCGCCGAGATTCGAACCCGGAACCTCCAGCTTCGTAGGCAGGGTCACTACCAACAAGGTTACGGAGTCTGACTTTTTAAGAACGTATTTTCCATTAGTAAAATAAAAAAATATTTTTTTTTAGTACAGATAGTGCCTTTTTTAGGCTCTAGTGCGAAAAGTGGGTCATTTTACGTCAGGTCCAAAACTTCGAAGGGCCATCTGTACTAAAAAACGTCGTACGAGACACGTGCAAAAAGGAAATTCGTAACTCGTGTCGATTTAAAACACTCCCTTCGGTCGTGTTTTAAAACATCGCCACTCATTCCCAATTTCATGTATTTCGCACTTGTGTCGTAATGCTAATCAACAAGCTAATAAAATAAGAGGCGGAAAAGTCCATACTAAAGAAATGTTGCAGTATACTTACATCTCTTATGTCCAAGTTTTTCTCTTTGGTAAGAAAGTGGTCGAATTTCTTTAAAGCTTCAATATGTATCTTCGGATCGATATCGCTTGAAAATATTAGCTGAAAAAAAAAGATTTCATTAAATTTGAATATCAATTTTTTCGAAAGGTATGATACAAAGTGGCCGAAAAAGAACTGCATTCCCGTTTGCAATATTTTCTAGATTATACTTATTAGTTTTATTACATTGTACTACCGCGATTGTGTAATATTTTCATTATAAAAATTCATTCTTAATGGTATCTGATAAATAGCTTTTAACCTAAAAGTCCGCACTTTTTGCCGTGTAAGGCTATTTCTTTCCTCAAAGATCTCATGGGAAAAAAATAATTTTGTCTAAAATATTGACTCAGGTATAGACAAACAAGTCTTAAAAACCTAACAAAGGATTAGTAGATTACATGTTAAGGGAGACTGCCCTACTTATACTTACGTGTAGTGCAGTTATCAGTTCTTCCGGATCTGCGTCCACATTTTCGGGAGCTCGGACGAGAGCGAGGCAAGCTGCGTGCAGATTTGCCTCGTCACGACATGCGTGCAGTTTTATAAACTATTATAACATTCTAATCAGTATAAAGATACCGATAATACTTACGTGTAATGCAGTTATCAATTCCTCCGAATCTGCGTCCACATTTTCGGGAGCACGGACCAGTGCGAGATAACTGCGTGCAGATTTGCCTCGTCACGACATGCGTGCAGTTTTATAGACAAATAGCATCCTAATTTCCGTTCATTCTTAATGGTATCTGGTAAATAGCTTTTAACCTACAAGTCCGCACTTTTTGCCGTGTAAGGCTATTTCTTTCCTCAAAGACAAAGCTATCTATCTCATGGGAAAAAAATAATTTTATCTAAAATATTGACTCAGGTATAGACAAACAAGTCTTAAAAACCTAACTAAGGATTAGCAGATTACATGTTAAGGGAGACTGCCCTACTTATACTTACGTGTAGTGCAGTTATTAGTTCCTCCGGGTCTACGTCCACATTGTCTGGAGCTCGGACGAGTGCGAGACAAGCTGCGTGCAGAGTTGCCTCGTCACGACATGCGTGCAGTTTTATAGAAAAATAACCTCCTAATGTCCGTTCACTCTTAGTGGTATCTGGTAAATAGCTTTTTCTCAAACTTGCTACGAAATGTTGATGTTACTTATGTTAAATTAAACCCGGAAATACTATGTATCCGGTGTCATGTGCTAAGATGATATGTAAAGAGATATCATGTATTTATTTCACACCTAGGACTGCAAACAAACTGTCTTTAGTTTTGAAACGTCAAATTGTACATATAGGTCTTGACATTCAGCCACAGAAAAAAAAATAACCTAAGAACTAATGTCTATACCACCAGGTAAAAGGATACCTCAAACAGATTAAAAAAAAATTAGGCGCGAATGTTTTTTTTAATGTTGTACGATACTGTACTATTGGTTTATTTACAAATCAAATAGTATGGTTCGGCGAAATCAGTTCGTTTTATTTCATGGCAAGTTTGAGAAAAGCACTATACAAATCTCGGCGAGAAACAGGGTTACAGGCCGCGTATTCCTATCTGGCCTCAGTTCCTTCGGCCAGATATATCTACTTGGCCTGTAACCCTTCGTTTCCCGTCCTCTATAGTAATGTACTATTAACCTAAAAGTCCGCACTTTTTTGCCGTGTAAGGCTATTTCTTTCCTCAAAGACAAAGCTATCTCATGGGATAAAAATAATTTTGTCTAAAATATTGACTCAGGTATAGACAAACGGTCTTGAAAACCTAACTAAGGATTAGCAGATTACATGTTAAGGGAGACTGCTACTTATACTTACGTGTAGTGCAGTTATTAATTCGTCCGAATCTGCGTACACATTGTCTGGAGCTCGGACGAGAGCGAGACAAGCTGCATGCAGATTCGCCGTGTCACGACATGCGTGCAGTTTTATATACTATAATAGCATTCTAGTCAGTGTAAAGAGACCGATAATACTTACGTGTAGTGCAGTTATCAGTTCTTCCGGATCTGCGTCCACATTTTCGGGAGCTCGGACCAGTTCGAGACAAACTGCGTGCAGATTTGCCTCGTCACGACATGCGTGCAGTTTTATAGACAAATAGCATGCTAATTTCCGTTCATTCTTAATGGTATCTGGTAAATAGCTTTTAACCTACAAGTCCGCATTTTTTGCCGTGCAAGGCTATTTCTTTCCTCAAAGATAAATCTTATGGGAAAAAAATAATTTTGTCTAAAATATTGACTCAGGTATAGACAAACAGTCTTAAAAACCTAACTAAGGATTAGCAGATTACATGTTAAGGGAGACTGTTCTACTTATACTTACGTGTAGTGCAGTTATCAATTCGTCCGGATCTGTGTCCACATTTTCGGGAGCTCGGACGAGTGCGAGGCAAGTTGCGTGCAGAGTTGCTTCGTCACGACATGCGTGCAGTTTGATCGACTGAAACAATTACATATTTGAGGAATAAAATAAATATTATTTATTAATAGGGATGATGACTGTAGTTAAAATAAATTATTTAACATTATGCACGACATAATACACGAAGAAAATATTACTAAGATGTAGATTGCAGTAATTTTTGTATAGAACTTCTATTTTAATAAATTGAAAAGAACTTAAAAGAGTAGGTCATTTGGCAGTACTCAAACGTGACGTCACTTTTGAGTATTTCATATAAAATTCCATAGTGGTGAATAATGGTGATCGTTTTGACAGTTCGAAAAAAGATGCTGATTTGACTTGCCAGTCATCATGCCTATTTAAACTTTCACGCTTATCTTGTCACTCATATTTTAACGACAAACGTTACGTTTAATATTATCCTGAAATTTTAGGCATGGCATTAGACCCGTGGTCGCAGGCAGACTGGCGAGAAAATGTATCAAGACCTTCTAGCACTTGGAGCTACCACGATAAGAATAACAAAACAACACGATTCTCACAAACAAATGTATATAGTGGTGAAAACATCGGTAAGTAAACGTGTGCTCTCAATGGCGACGACCGAACAACTAAACAATTCAAATTGCTGTCATTGTATAGACAATATAGCACTTGTATTCACTTATTCAGCCATTATCAAATTTTTATATTCAATACTAGCTACAATTCTAGAACACACTTTTTGTGGAACTATTTAAGCTATTCCCACCTACGGCTATGGTAAACTCCGTATGTTTTGTTTTGTATATGACATTATTACAGCACGTTGTCAACAAGATTGATTTAATTAATTATCATTATAATTTTCCATTGCTTTTCTCACCATTTACTAACATAAAAGTCACATTTTGTTTAAATAGTATTTGTACGAATGTTCATGTTACTCGCGGGCGGAATCTTGAATAGGTTGCAATTGCAACCTAGTTTTTTTTTTATGTTTAAAATAATACGATAGAAATAATTATAAGAAGCTGTTGTTTATTTTATAAAACATTTAATAATTTGATTTGTTAGTTAAATTAGATAATTTGTAACTTGATTTAATATTTACGCAGTTTGCTTGATTTCATGTTTAGTGACGGCCAGCGCCACTGGTGGCGGGTTTTAAAAGTATAGAGATTCAATCACGTGACAGAAAGACAGTATATTACGCGCTGATAGAATCTAAGCTAAGATATAGCGTTAAACTTTGGGGTAATAGTTACCAATATAACATCAACAGAGCTCTCGTTATACAAAAGAGAGCTGTGCGTACTATATACCGCATACCTCCATGGGAATCGTGTAGACACTATTTTAAAGAACTAGGTATTCTTACAGTGCCCAGCTTGTATGTCTTGGTACTGCTGACAAAGTTAGTAAAGAATGAGTCTCATGAAGATCGATGCGTTCGTCTACTCACGCGCACCAAAAACATTAAAGTCAAGATATGTCCTAGACTCAAAGTCATAGCGCATTCCGCTGGTCATCAAGCCATACAGCTATACAATCGGTTGCCAACAGAATTGAAAGTCATTACGGATAACTTCTTGTTTCATAGACAGTTGAAGAACTTTTTATTGAGAGGATGTTTCTACACAGTGGATGAGATTTTTGACTTTGTATAGGCACTTATTTTTACAAGTTTTCGTCTTTTCTGTTTCTTTTTTAATGGTATAGTATATTGCTCATAAGTGTGTGTTTAATGTTAAGGCTTTATTTTTATATTTTATTTCTTTGTATTTGAATGTTAGTTTTAATATTGTATTTCAAACACAATACTTGTATTGTTTCTGAATAAATACTATGACTATGACTATGACTAAGATGTAAACAGATTATAACTTTTACGATGAACAGAAAATATTGTAAAAATATAAAAACAATTTGGAAGACTGAAAATGTGTTTCTCTGGAATTTCCGTGGTGGGGGCCAAAGCCTCCATCACAACATACAGCGTGGGTATTTGATACGGGCGAATAATTAATCCAGCTATATTATCTGATCCTACGAGTCGTATAAGATAACCATTTCGTTAAATTTTGTTTTTGATTAGGTGTAATGATTTTTCTAAAGTGCAACCCAGCAGCAATGTATGCCGGCCAACTGACATGAGACTCGTATGACGTTTAGATAAGGACCGTATCGAATTATAAGTAGACAAGATAAAAGTGACACAACTTTAATATCAAGTAATATTTTGAAATAAAACAAAAAATAAATTGAAATATAACACTTTTTCTAGAACTATGTTCTAAAGAGACTGCCATAGGACCCCTATTTAGCCGTCAATCTTACTTTCTTCTGGATGTCCTTCATTCGATTTTGGACGACAACATTTGCTATATTTCCTGAGACCCTGTTCCACTTTTTTTTTAAGTCGTCGGCTGATGTTGCAGCTCTGGCTTTTTTTGAAGCTGCCGCTTCATAAAAGCCAAGTACCTTTCGATTGGGGGTACTTCAGGGCACTTGGAAGGATTCATGTATTTTTCGACTATATCAACCTTGTTTGTTTTATGCCATTCAAGGGTAGCTTTCGAGTAATAGCATGACGCCAAATCAGGCCAAAACAAAGTAGGCATCCTATGCTTTTTAATGAGAGGCAGCAGTCTTATTTTTTAAATACTCTTCTTGGTATACTTCAGCGTTTAAACTACCTGTGGTGAAAAAAAAATTGAAACGCATGCTACGTTGACAAATTGATTGCCATACGAGTATTATTTACCAATTTTTTCAACACTGATGGCTGTATCTTGTTTAGAGAGAATTTTTCCAGAGGGCATGGTACAATACTAAGGTCCAGGGGTCGTTTTTAAATCTAGTTTGCAGTCCATTTCGTCGTCCATGATAATACATTGCTTTTTCTTAGTCAGCACATGATCATACAGTTTACTTGTTCGTTTTCTAACTGATACGACTTTTTTCATCTCTTTTAGGTTGTTTCTGTTTTTTATATGTCTTTAGATTACGTCTCTTTTTAATTTTTTGTATCATAAAAGACGGAGTTTTCGCTTTTTTTGGTAGCATTGGACAGAAAGAGTTGGATTTTGTAAAAATATTCGTACTACTTTCTTATGCAACGCTGGGTCCCATGGTTCCTGTTTTCTTCCACTCTTGGGCAGATATTCTAAAGTTAAAGTGTTGGCGAACTTATTTATCGGTTTGTATATGCCTACAGAAGTGAACTTATACTTTTTAACGAGCTTTGTTATTGTTATGCCCTTAATTTTACACCAGTCGTCCAAAATTATTTTCCGTGTCTCTAAGTTAATTAGATCCATTTCATTGATATTAACGGAATGACATATTGTTTCTGACCTTAAATCATACCCATTAATATGGTTCATAATATACTGAACAGTTTTTGTTATATAAAGTTGAGTATACGTATTTATAGGGCCCTAAAGTTGTCTACTTACATTTAGATACGGTCCTTACTTATGTCTACTTTAAGTAATGTGGCTACCAGTGGATGCAATACATTGCGGGCTCAATTATTTTGTATGAAAAAAAAAACCTTAATTTCTAAAATAAATTTATGTAAATAGGTTCCCTAGGTCCGATAGTAATCGCCACTAAAATATTCGCCCGTATCAAATACACACGCTGTATAATATTACCTTATAGAAGTCAGTGTCACAGGCCCCCGCAAGGAGGGGCCCTACGCTCAGTAGGGCCGCGTGTGTGCCCCGCAGTCGGGGGCCACATGCGCGTACCGCGAGAGTAGAAGGCACGAGGGACGCTAGATGGACCAGGGAAGAGAGCTTTGGTGGTAGTTCCTGGGAGATAGGAATGTTGAATTTGTAAAACTTGTGTGACTGGTCAAATTAACTATTAGGCACTGGTCCTACTCTAAAAGCGAGTTAACAATTGATAGCTCAGCTGGTGTGTGTGTTTAAGAGGGTTTAAATTTTTTACAATTTTGTAAGGTTTTCCAGTTAATAAAAGGGCTTTCTGTCCTCCCAATTTGGCATGTAAAGTACATTTCATATATTTTTTCAGAGTAAACTCAAGTTAGAAATCGCTAGCGAAGTATTAAATAAATGAGAGGGTGCTCCATACAAAATTGCAATAGGGAGGACAAAACACTCCTTTATTAACTAAAAGAAATTTTTTCTACACTATGAATTCAAAATTCACTGGCATATTTTATTGTCTGGGCGGCAGGAAGTTGAGACTAATAAAATATGATATCGATAATAATACATTACTACACTAGGTATGTACAGTGCTTTTCTCAAACATGTAATGGAATAAACAACAAAAACATTAAAGTTTTTTTTTTTCAGAATGTCATGATGCCTGTGCCACAAGATTATGTGGATTGAAATTAAAAAAGAGCACTTTGCCGGCCTAGGCCTTTAAGATTTGTATGAAATTCTATTAACAACCTCTTCTCCTAGTCGCACCTGAAACGTCATACTTCGCAGCCTATTATAAGGAACATAACAACAATATTTCATTGCATGTTTGAGAAAAACTAATTTCAATCCATATAAATTTAATCTAAAACACAAAAATCTATGTGCCAAGGATCCTATCCAATATTAGCACCTCAATTTCTTCATTCGCCTCCAAACCGGCAGCCAGACAATCTGCCAGCTCTCTAACGATTGCGGTCGCCACCGCTTCTTCATCCAACACATCGCGCCACACTTTAGCTTCTGGGTCGTCGCAGGAATGCGCAATCAGGAATTGTATGGCTGCCTGTAACGAATATCATGCTAAGTTTCGATATAAAAAAATAGGTGTAAGCTTCAAGAATGCCGTCTTCGGTGGTTTGGTCACGTTTGTCGTAGGCCACCTGACTACGTAGGAAACATATGCCTTAACCTCAGTCAGCCTCCGTAGCCTAGTTGGTAGTGACCCTGCCTACGAAGCTGGAGGTTCCGGGTTTGAATCCCGGCGAGGGCATTATTTTTGTATTTATTTATCACAAATATTTGTTCCTTGGTCATGGCTGTCTATGTATTTAAGTATCTATATGTATCTATCTATTATATATATCGTCGCCTGGTAGCACCACAAGCCTTATGAGCTTACCGTGGGACTAGGTTGATTTGTGTAAAATGTCCCAAGATATTTATTTATTTAACCTAGCCCTTGACGGCCCCCGACCCCGCGGCAGACCAAAGAAGCGATGGCTAGATGTCGTGAAAGCTGACATGAGTGTGAATGGGCTTACAGTAGAAGATGCCCAGGATCGTGCAAAGTTGAGGAAATGTAGCAGGAAAGCGGACCCTGGCAAAGGCCGGGATAACCACAGAATTAGATTTGGATAGAAGAAACAAGTTCATTCATTTGTATGGCGGCCGAGCGTGTCAGATTTTGTACTGAAGTTGTTACTTGCCTATGATTTTAAATATGTCTCAGGCCCTTGAGTATTCATATTTTTTTGTGTTGTTGCAATTAATATTACTTAAGGAGGCATTATTAATGTTTTTGTTCACTTCAACTTACAAAATTTGACGCCCGAAAGCTGCAAGCAGCGATTAAAGACGGACAACTCAGTGGATTTTACTGAGTTCATTTGATACGCTAATTACTAGATACGTTTGCTTGATCTATGGTATATATGACATCTGTGGGGATAACGCTAGGTAGAAGAAGAAGAAGAAGGTGTAATGAAAGTCATACTAGATGAAAACAGTTACAAAAAAACCTACATTTCTACATGTGTATCATACATTTTACAATGCATTATGCGAGGAAAACCAGACTATCTAAGCAGTACCAACAAGACCGTGCGGAAAAGTACTGTGAAAATTCATTCCGGCACGCATGCGGAAATTTCTTTACTATTTGTGTATTAGGCACTGGTCTCGCCGCGAGCTACTAAGCTATGAATCGGCTATAAACACGAACAAAAGATACGCACTCCCGTGTAAATAAGAGACACGGCGATACTCGTCCAGCTATCAGCTATCACCGCCGGGCGAGTATCGTCGTGTCTCTTTTATTTACACGTATCTTTTGTACATTACGACACAAGTGCGAAAAACAAAAAAATCGAAACGAGTGGCGATGTTTAAATCGATACGAGTTACGAATTTCCTTTTTACACGTGTCTCGTACGACGTTTTTTAGTGCAGATGGCCCTCCGAAGTTTTGGACCTGACCTAAAATGACACACTTCTCGCACTAGAGCCTAAAAATTATACTATTTTTCACATGAAGCAATGTACTATAAACATTGCTATAATCTGCAGCTTTACTTACTCTTTTAAGTTCCTTTGGCGAATTGGCAATGCCGCTAACGATAATTTTCTTGCGTACGTTCGTCGGTAAGTTGTCGTAAAACAAGATGGCGGACTGCAGCAAACGTTCGCTATTCGGTAAACTGTGTTCTACGCACCATAATACCTTAAAAATAAAGGATACTTAAGCCCTTTTTTTAGGAAGATATCCCACTTTGTCGCTTACCATTGGGACTTATCATAAAAAAAACATTGTAAGCAATTTATAGTTATTTATGTGGCTGGCGCATAATAAGAGGCATTAGACATGAGTGTGGTTTTATGAACCGAGCCGTAGGCGAGTTTCATAATAAGATCACACGAGTGTTTAATGCTTAATTATGTACAGTCACATACATAACTTTATCTACATCCTTATCATAAGTTTAGAGTGATAATTTACCTTTATTTACATTGATATCCAGATCCACTAAGTAAAATACCCTTAAATATAACAATTTAAAGGCGCCTAGCCTTGTAAGGGATTGCATATACCCGAGAAATTTGACCGGTGGTTGCTAAGACCGAGTGGCCGAGGGGTACAGGCATCAGCCGCGAAAGCTGAGTACGTGGGTTCGTTCCCCATCTCGGACATGGGTGATCTTGGTCGTTTTTCTTTGGTATATGACATCTAATATTTGTAATTCAAATCAGTTGAAATTACTCAAAAGAAAAATTACTAAAAAAAAGAAGTTGACTTTATAATTTTAACATTAATGTACTGTCACAGATACTTTAATGTTAATATTATGATGCACTGTACTTTAATGTCAACATTATGATACAGCCACAGACACCGGTTTCTTAATATAGGTCATTAGTGTCATTACATACATTACCGCTTCTGAATACAAGGTGCCCACGAGGAAAGGGAGAAATTCTAACAGCATATTCCTGAGACTAAAAGAGACAAAAAATGTGAAATGAGTTTTGGTAAAATCTGCAAAAAAAAATTTTTTTTTTACTTTTTTCTGATGGTTTGAATGCTTTAATGCACAAAAAAGGGATTTTATTAATCAAACTATCGCAAAAAATGCACTTTAAAGTTTTTTTTTTTACATTTGCTAAGTAATTAAAAATATTTTTGTTCATTTGATTTCTGTCAATTAAGTGTGACAAGACTGAGACAACATGGTGATAAAATCGTTTCCTAAAATACGTTTATCATAGCGTAACGGTCTAAATTTCTCTTAAAATAGACCGAATTCAGAAAACTGCATATGACATTTTTAACTTCAAGTTTGGTCAGAAATCCACTGTTGAATTTTTTCCCTTTCCTCGTGGGCACCCTGTATACATATAATAGGATAATTATGATATGGAAGCAGATAAAATAACTTGAGCAGCGTTTTTAATAATACCATAAACAGAGCTTCTTAATTAAGCCGATTAACTAGAACAGCATTTTTGTAACATAAAGAAACTCTTTGTAGAATACATTAACACCAGAAAATTGCATATTTGCAAAGTATCATAATCAGAGCTCGGATTTTTCACGGTAAAACAAAACACTAGCGTAATTTAGCTAGTGATTGAAATATTATTTTATCGATATCGACAACTCAGAACTAGAAGAAATAAAAGTCACCATAAAAATTAACATGTAATAAAACAAATTAATTGTCCGTGTGGTGACGGCATTAAGAATACATTTGTCACCACCCCTAACTCCTCCTGCGGGTGTCGTAAGAGTCGACTAAGGGATCGAAGTGTCACTGATCATCATTTGATAAAAGATTGATGATGGGCAGCAGCGTCATCATAGTGGACACATTACTGCGATCGCCAATCCGCTTGCCCAGCGTGGCGATTATGGGCATTTACCTGCTAATGCGTCTATACGTATAGTTAATAGGAGAGGCCTACGTCCAGCAGTGGACTATCATAGGCTGATAATGATAATGTAAGATGCTATACTCACAAGTTCGGCATCCGCATGTGACACCTTCCTCCTAAGCTCATACTCTAAAGTGTGTACATCCACAAACTGCGCCAAGTCTCGATATCCGTTGCCGGCCAGTATTCGTAGCGCCGCCATTTTGATTTGGTTGGACGGTGACGCGGTGTGAGGAAGGACTTCTGTTGTTAATATTTTCTGTGACATAAAATGGAATAACATTATAAATATTGGATGTCATATACCGAAGAAAAAACGACCAAGATCACCAACGCCCGAGGTGGGGATCGAACCCACGTGCTCAGCTTTCGCGGCTGATGCCTGCACCCCTCGGCCACTCGGTCGGTAAGATGTGGGTTCGATCCCTACCTTAGACGTTGGTGATCTTGGTCGTTTTTTCTTTGGTATATAACATACAATATTTATAATTTATATAGTATTAAGAAGAGTAACTAAAAATAAAAAGCACAAATCAAAATATTTAGTTAATAAATAATTTGATTTGTGTTTTCACAATACGTTTAACGGAATAACATATTAAGATTCATCATTATCATAATTTCAGCCATTTATGGCCCATTTTTTTAAATCGGTTCATGATTCTCGGATATATCGAGTAGAAGACATAAAAAAAAATCCGTGGAATTGAGAGCATCCTCCTTTTTTCAAGTCGCTTATTAACTCACCAGTGCTGATGTCCCCACACACGTCACAGCATACACACTGAGTAAAGTCTACACGGGGGCGGCGCCCCACAACTTCGAGTAAAGCCTGAATATTTGAGAACCTCCTCCTTTTTCCAAGTCGCTTATTAACTCACCATTGCTGATGTCCCCACACACGTCACAGCATACACACTGAGTAAAGTCTCCGCGGGGGCGACGCCCCACAACTTCAAGTAAAGCCTGAATATTTGAGAACCTCCTCCTTTTTATAAGTCGTTTAATAACTCACCAGTGCCGATGTCCCCACACACGTCACAGCATACACACTGAGTAAAGTCTCTGCGGGGGCGGCGCCCCACAACTTCGAGTAAAGCATGTATATTTAAGAACCTCCTCCTTTATTTAAGTCGTTTAATAACTCACCATTGCTGATGTCCCCCACACACGTCACAGCATACCTACACACTGAGTAAAATCTCCGCGGGGGCGACGCCCCACAACTTCGAGTAAAGCCTGAATATTTGAGAACCTCCTCCTTTTTTCAAGTCGCTTATTAACTCACCATTGCTGATGTCTCCCACACACGTCACAGCATACACACTGAGAAAAGTTTCCGCGGGGGTGGCGCCCCACAACTTAAGAGTAAAGCCTGTATGTTTGAGAACCTCCTCCTTGTTTCAAGTCGCTTATTAACTCACCAGTGATGAAGTCCCCACACACGTCACACAGAGTAAAGTCTCCGCGGGGGCGACGCCCCACAACTTCGACTAAAGCCTGTATATTTGAGAACCTCCTCCTTTTTCAAGTCGCTTATTAACTCACCAGTGCTGATGTCCCCACACACGTCACAGCATACACACTGAGTAAAGTCTCCGCGGGGGCGGCGCCCCACAACTTCGAATAAAGCCTGTAGATTTGAGGACCTAATCCTTTTTTTAGTCGTTTAATAACTCACCATTGCTGATGTCCCCACACACGTCACAGCATACACACAGAGTTAAGTCTCCGCGAGGGCGACGCCCCACAACTTCAAGTAAAGCCTGTATATTTGAGAACCTCCTCCTTTTTTAAAGTCGCTTATTAACTCACCATTGCTGATGTCTCCCACACACGTCACAGCATACACACTGAGAAAAGTTTCCGCGGGGGTGGCGCCCCACAACTTAAGAGTAAAGCCTGTATGTTTGAGAACCTCCTCCTTGTTTCAAGTCGCTTATTAACTCACCAGTGATGAAGTCCCCACACACGTCACACAGAGTAAAGTCTCCGCGGGGGCGACGCCCCACAACTTCGAGTAAAGCCTGAATATTTGAGAACCTCCTCCTTTTTTCAAGTCGCTTATTAACTCACCATTGCTGATGTCTCCCACACACGTCACAGCATACACACTGAGTAAAGGATCCGCGGGGGCGGCGCCCCACAACTTCAAGTAAAGCCTGTATATTTGAGAACCTCCTCCTTTTTTAAAGTCGCTTATTAACTCACCATTGCTGATGTCTCCCACACACGTCACAGCATACACACTGAGAAAAGTTTCCGCGGGGGTGGCGCCCCACAACTTAAGAGTAAAGCCTGTATGTTTGAGAACCTCCTCCTTGTTTCAAGTCGCTTATTAACTCACCAGTGATGAAGTCCCCACACACGTCACACAGAGTAAAGTCTCCGCGGGGGCGACGCCCCACAACTTCGACTAAAGCCTGTATATTTGACAACCTCCTCCTTTTTCAAGTCGCTTATTAACTCACCAGTGCTGATGTCCCCACACACGTCACAGCATACACACTGAGTAAAGTCTCCGCGGGGGCGGCGCCCCACAACTTCGAGTAAAGCCTGTTACTCGATAGTCTACTTTATATCTCACCAATTCAAAAAACCGGCCTCAATCGATTTCTCCAAGATCCCATCATCAACGGGACCATTTCGGGATTATACCAATTCGATTAAATACAAATTTAAAACCAATTTCACACATACATGCTACAGAACATACATGCAAAAAACTTAAAAAAATATATGAGGACCTCCTCCTTTTTTGAGTTCGGTTCCTTCGGTACTTTTTTGAATAACTTACCATTGCTGATGTCCCCACACACGTCACAGCATACACACTAAGTAAAGTGTCCGCGGGGGCGACGCCCCACAACTTCGAGTAAAGCCTGTATATTTGAGAACCTCCTCCTTTTTAGGGTTCCGTAGCCAAAATGGCAAAAACGGAACCCTTATAGATTCGTCATGTCCGTCTGTCCGTCTGTCCGTCTGTCCGTCTGTCACAGCCGATTTTCTCGTAAACTATAAATGCTACAATAACGAAATTTGGTAAGGATATGTGTTGTATAACCGCTACAGGATTATGATACTAAATCTTAAAAAAAACCATTGGGGTGGGGGCCCTCCATACATATAACTGAAGGTTAGAAATTTTTTTTAGTTGTATATAAGCGTGTGGGGTATCAATCGAAAGGTCTTTGAAAATGATATGAAGGTTTATAAATCTCATTTTTATTTAAGCAAATCGTTTTCGAGATATCAGCTCTCAAAGTCTGAAAAATGTGTCCCCCCCCCTCTATTTTTTAAACTACGCGATATAAAATTCTAAAAAAGATATATGTTATGCACATTAATAAACTCTATCAACGATTTTTGGTTTGATTAAATTATCTCCTATAGTTTTTGAGGTAGGCTGATTTAACTGTATTTTTTTAATAATAAATTGATAATGGTACGGAACCCTTCGCGCGCGAGTCCGACTCGCACTTGGCCGGTTTTTTTTTAAGTCGTTTAATAACTCACCAGTGCTGATGTCCCCACACACGTCACAGCATACACACTAAGTAAAGCCTCCGCGGGGGCAACGCCCCACAACTTCGAATAAAGCCTGTAGATTTGAGGACCTAATCCTTTTTTTAGTCGTTTAATAACTCACCATTGCTGATGTCCCCACACACGTCACAGCATACACACAGAGTTAAGTCTCCGCGGGGGCGGCGCCCCACAACTTCGAGTAAAGCCTGTATATTTGAGAATCTCCTCCTTTTTTTAAGTGGCTTATTAACTCACCAGTGCTGATGTCCCCACACACGTCACAGCATACACACTAGTAAAGTGTCCGCGGAGGCGGCGCCCCACAACTTCGAGTAAAGCCTGTTACTCGATAGTCTACTTTATAACTCACCAATTGAAAAAAAAATCCTCAACCGATTTCTCCAAGATCCCATCATCAACGAGACCATTTCGGGATTATACCAATTCGATTAAATACAAATTTAAAATCAATTTCATACATACATGATACAGAACATACATGCAAAAAAACATGAGGACCTCCTCCTTTTTTGAAGTCGGTTCCTTCGGTACTTTTTTGAATAACTTACCATTGCCGATGTCCCCACACACATAACAGCATACACACTAAGTAAAGTGTCCGCGGGGGCGGCGCCCCACAACTTCGAGCGCATCGCGCGATCCATCGATATTCGCTCGCGGAAGAGCGTAGCATGCTCGGCCAGGATTTTGTAGCATGCTGCAAAATCAAAAATTTCCACTTAATATTTAAACACCTTAGACAAGATCTCTAGTCTACACCTTAAAAAAATTGAAATATAGTTTTCAAATAAACTTCATTTTAATTTGGGTGATTGGTCTCATACAAAAAGATTCCTATTTTTCAGGGTTCCGTAGTAAACTAGGAACACTTATAGTTTCGCCATGTCCTTCTGTCCGCAGCATAGTTCAGTAGCCGTTTAAACTATTTAAAACTTATTTAAAAGAATTATTCAAGATACCAAAAAAATAATCATTCGTATCGTATACCTGTGTATAAGATACGAATGATTTTTTTTTGGTATCTTGAATAATTATTTTAAATAAGGGCTTGTCCATTAATCACGTCATACTGTATAGACCCCTCCCCCCCCCCCCGGGTTGAGAAAAAATCACCAATTATCACCATAGGGGAGGGGGGATCAACGGACAAATCACGTGTATTTTTTTTATTACTCTCTGCTGTACAGCAATATAGCTAGTAAAAAAAAATTATCCATAATTTACTTTAAAATGACTTTTTAACTATAACGAGATGTTAAGCCCGGAATAAGTGTTATTAAAAAAATCGTTGGCAATAAATTACACGTCATATTGGCTAGGAGGGTCCTGAAATGATCACTAAATATCACCATAGGGGAGGGAGGGGTCCAAATTAGGCCAAACTCGTATAACGTGATTAATGGACAAGCCCTTAGGGTCCCAAAAGCAAGTTTGTTCTTGACTTTTTTCATATTTTTTGGACTTACGAATCAAAAGTTAGAGGGAAGCAATTTTTTTTTCTTCTGGAGCGATTATCTCCGAAAATATTGACTTTAGAGAAAACTTTTTTTAAAGACCCTTATTCTTCTTAAGAGATCTATTCAATGATACCCCACACTATAGGATTACAGCAAATAAAAAAAAACATCCCCACTTCACCAGTAAGTTTTTATGTCCAAACCATTCTGACAGCCAGATTTTTCGATGTACACGTTGACTAGGCTATCGTAGAAGTGGTTGAGCTCGACGCACGGCAACTCGTCACCGAAGTGCTTGAAGACGCTGCAGATGCCTTCCAGAGCCGCTTTTATTACAGTGTCCTAAAAAATAATAATCACCAAATTAAAAATTTTAAAAACCGACTTCAACCGGTTTCTCCAAGATTCCCGATTTGTTTCCATCATTGAATTTTTTTTTCATGACTGTCCGATCTATTATTGTTAAAGTAAACCACCAGATTTTTTTCCATATTTTCGGGAGTTAAGCGTTTCCGTCTTAGCTGAAAAATCCTTTACATGTGTCTAGAAGACTTTTCTTTCTCTTACTTTTCAATTTCTGTGGAGGTTATAGAAGCATAACAAAATTTTATAAAGTGATCAATAGTTACAAAAAACACACACAATGTTGAGGGCGGTCACTAGTATATAGAACTAGTATCGATATACGAGTTTATCGATATAGGAAATCCCTAGCTGTCAAGATGTTTCGCCCCACGGAATCCGATGTCTGACGATGATGATGACGATTTATTTTGACAGTTCGTTAAACCTTCCGCACAGTTGCCATCTCACCTCCACATAGTGGCAGAAAAAGTATCAAAAACCCTCAATGGGGAGGCCTATGTCCAATTATCCAGCAGTGAACTGAAATGGGTTGATGATGTTTTACAGCTATGACGAATTTTTAAACCTAGGGAAAGAAGATGCTACAATATTTTAATTCGTACTGTTACTGTACAGTCGAGGAATTAATTTCCTACCCATTTCGTACCTTGTCACAGTGACAATCAATATGAAAGCTGCTAGGACTGTCATATTATAACTATTATGACAAGGTACGAAATGGGTAGGAAATTAAATTCCTCGACCGTACTTGTATATTTGTATGACATAATGAAGTATGTCCCATACTTTGACGTATAAACTGGTTTTATAAATAAATGACTTATGACTATACCTAGATATTATTATAGCAGGAACTAGAGATTAACAAAACTAAACATCGACATGATTGTTATCGACAAGTCTTGTAGGAGTCGATAAATAAATGTAATTAATAAATAATAAATAAATAAATAAATATCTTGGGACATCTTACACAAATCGACCTAGTCCCACGGTAAGCAGTAATAATGCGGTAATAATGCGCAGTAACTTAGAGATAATCTACAAGAATGCAAACAATATTGAAAACGATACATTATTTATCTTGTACCTTGTATTTTGTGCCCATTAAAAGAACAAAGACTAATAAGAAACACTCTAACGCTAACTATAGGCAATAATTCAAATGAAGTATTAGATATTTAAAAATAAAGCGTAGATGGGTTCTGTATTTCTTGGCTACCTGATTTTACGAAGTTAGTAAGTTTATAGAATATGGTGTACTCATCGATAACAATTATGTCGATATTCGATTTAGTCAATCTCTCGTTCCTGCTAGAAAAATATCTAAGTATACTTATGACTTATGAAGAAACGTACCGTGTTCTTGTTATTATCGAGCATGTTGAGATACCCGCGCCAAATACGAGTAAGTTCCTCGCACATCACTTCTGGGTGATGCTCGCATAACGCACCTGACAACAAACAATCATTGACTTAAAACTATCGATATAATACCTATAATAGTACATTACTATAGAGGCTGGGATGAAAGGAGTTGCCGACCGAAGACATATAAGCGGCGACGGATAGTTCTGAGGCGGGCAACCCCATATTTTCGGCCAAGGTATGTATACTTGTATAGTGCTTTTCTCAAACATTCAATGAAATAAACAAGAAAAAAAAAGTTTTTTTGCATAGAGGCAGAATGTCATGATGCCTGTGCCACAAATTTATGTGGAATGGAATTTAAAAAGATCACTTTGCCGGCCTAGGCCTTCAAGATTTGTATTAAATTCCAATAACGACCTCTTGTCCTAGTCGCACCTGAAACATCATTATTCGCAGCCTATTGTAAGCAACATAACAACAACATTTCATTGCATGTTTGAGAAATAGTATTTTACACTTCAGTCGAGTACTGTGTTTAGGCCACGAATCTTGCTGAGTGGCCTAAGTAAGGTATGAGATTGAAAAGCTTGATTATATGTAGCACTATTGTGTACAATACTTTTTCTTCGAGTCAATATAAATAAGTAAACAAATTTAAATAATGAAAAAAATAAGCGGAGCCGAAGTGCAGATCCTAAGGTGGCCACTCGTTGATGTCTTTTTTGCTGGCACGCTATTGGTCGAATTTATTACACCTACAGCGTTGTGTAATGAATAATGATAATGAGTTTATTGCAAACTGATTGAATAATTTTGTGTACGTAATCATAATACGAACATTACAGTGGACGAGTAGAAAAATATAATTAAACGGTTAATTTAACTGGCTCAGTGCTTGATAATGGAGACCTAGGCTCTCCGAAACGTGTCGCGCGTAGTGAATATACTTGAGTTTAACCGTTGAATTATATTTAAACACAATAATATTGAGCCGGAAAAAAACGAAATTTTCATACATTCCCAAAAAAACAATTTGATTTTTTCCGACATTTTCAACGCTAGTCGTAGGGAAGGAGGCATATCTGAAACATTATTATCACTGGCATCGTACGTACCCACTAGCAGCGCTACGGGCGCCCTGCACTGCGCCTCCTCCAGCGCCTGTATGTGTCTCGCGACGTCTTTGATCGAGGACGAGTGCGAGCCGACCTCCGCGAGGCAATCTAGTGCATACTTGCGTATTTTTTTATCTTTATGGCTTGGATACTAGACTTTTAAGCCAAGTCTTTGTTTGATCGTACTTGCGTAGCTCCGCGTCGTAGGGAAGGAGGCATATCTGAAACAATATTATCACTGGCATCGTACGTACCCACTAGCAGCGCTACGGGCGCCCTGCACTGCGCCTCCTCCAGCGCCTGTATGTGTCTCGCGACGTCTTTGATCGAGGACGAGTGCGAGCCGACCTCCGCGAGAGTCTAGTGCATGCTTGCGCAATGATATAATAAGTAAAGATATGTTACACCAGCTCTAAAATTGAAGCGCTCAGATTGTGATAATTCTAACAATCGCTCTTAGTTCTACCCAGACCACCGAGAGGTGTGTACCACTGCAGAATTCTCGCAAATCAAATGAACTGCGCCCTAAAATGTCATTTTATGTTATGCAATAGTGAAAACCACAAAATAAAATGCAAAAATGCCCTTAACATCAGAACATCACACATCATGCGCAATAAAACTGAATTATTATTTTTAATATTTTACTATTTATTGAAAATAAATAGGACGCCATTTTGACGTTTTTGACTGACTTAGAGAAAAAGACAAGCTTCTGCTGTTTAAGATCGAGAGTAACAAAGATAAAACAATGTTTATCAATAACAAGAATGCACGCGCGATTGTTAAATGCTAGTTGTCTCTTTTTTATTTATTAAATACGAGTATATGTATTTTGCCATCTCTTTTACGCATTTTGAAGTATGAAGATAGGTGTATGTCAACTGTCAATAAATTGTAGGTGTATGATGTGAAGTATTTATTTCGCTAACGTATCTTTACTTATATATCATTGTGCTTGCGTAGCTCCGCGTCGTAGGGAAGGAGGCATATCTGAAACAATATTATCACTGGTATCGTACGTACCCACTAGCAGCGCTACGGGCGCCCTGCACTGCGCCTCCTCCAGCGCCTGTATGTGTCTCGCGACGTCTTTGATCGAGGACGAGTGCGAGCCGACCTCCGCGCGGCAAGCTAGTGCATACTTGCGTATTTTTTTATCTTTATGGCTTGGATACTAGACCTTTAAGCCAAGTCTTTGTTTGATCGTTCTTACGTAGCTCCGCGTAGGGAAGGAGGCATATCTGAAACAATATTATCACTGGCATCGTACGTACCCACTAGCAGCGCTACGGGCGCCCTGCACTGCGTGGCCTCCTCCAGCGCCTGTATGTGTCTCGCGACGTCTTTGACGACCGCGGACGAATGTACAGCGACCTCCGCGAGGCAAGTTAGTGCGTGCTTACGTAGCTCCGCGTCGTAGGGAAGGAGGCATATCTGAAATAATGTTGTAGTGAATATTTTCTTCGGTTATTACGACAGTTATTTATGAAATAATAGTAGATTGTGTCAAAGGGATCATAATGGTATATTTCCGGCGTGGGCGTATTGAATCCTGAATGGAGCGACGGATTCCACAATTGAATCCCGACCGTAGGCAGGGATTCTAAGTGGAACCCTGAGCGTAATGAAGGATTCAAGCGTTAACGCCCAAGACGAAATAATTTTGATACCGTGTGACACACACTGCTTTTCACACCACCTATGAGAAAAATAAAAGATATATCACATATTTAATATTTATGCAAATAATCAATTCTGGAGAATTTTTTATCAATTATGAACGTACGTACTGTTTATTTTCATATTTCATTGTAATTTTTTAGGCTGGCAATAGAAAGTCCTTGAACAGAAAAGTGAAACTTTGATCCCTCCTAGCAGGGAAGAAAAGGCCCGTATTCGAATAGGTGGTGTGAATAGGATATGTCCCATATATTAATAAATTAAAGTATGGTGTTTCACGATATATTTTCGACATATAACTATGGAAAGTCTGCCATATTTGTTTACATTTTTTTTTATTCTACTGTGTGTATTTGAAACGTCGAGATATAATTAAATTACACACATCTTACCACAACAGTCCATAGATAGATAGATCATTTTATTTCTTTATGAAAATTACATATATTTACAAATACCACAAATTCACAAAAAGGTCGTCTAATGTATAGAAAATAAAAATAATTAGAATACTAAAACAAATTCTAAAATGTCAATTCATAATTAAATTCACAAAAAGATCGCCAAGTCTATAAAAAGTACGGAACCCTAACAACATATATTACTACCTCGAGGGGCGAACAACAATAGTACATTGTGCATCAAGGGAGGTAAGTACGGAATTACTAACGAGAGTGTTAGAAATTTTAATGACTCAAGTTAGTATTCCGCTTACCGACCGTGATGCATACAATGTTTTTCATCACACTTGCCGACAAAAAAATAAGTTTTAAGACAAAATATTATTTTCATCACACTTGCTGTCTAAGCGCGCCATTGCTTGCGCTTAGCGGGAGTAACAGAAAAGTGAAATTTCCTAGGGAGTAATAGAAATGTCAGTACGTCATTTAATAATATTATGTCTTAAAACTTATTTTTTGGTTGGCAAGTGTGATGAAAAACATTGTATGCATCACGGTCGGTAAGCGGAATACCAACTCGAGTCATAAAAGCCCTCCGCCTAACGGCGTCGGGCTTCTAACACTCTCGTTAGTAATTCCGTACTTACCTCCCTTGATGCACAATGTACTATAAATGACGTATTGATATTTCTATTACTCCCCAGGGAATTTCACTTTTCTATTACTCCCGCTATGCATGCAAGCAATGGCGCGTTTAGACAGCAAGTGTGATGAAAAATGTATTAATTCACAGGTGACTCTGGTCTCTAATACTACAATGTTCATATACTTATTATTAGAGATGGGAATGCCGACTATTCGGCACCATTTACACCTACCGACTAGTCGGCAAAAAATGCCGAATATTTTTGTTGAGTTTGCCGGCACCATAATTCCTACGAAATCTTACTAACAAATGCCCGAGATCTTGGTTTTTATTACGGAAATAGTTATTTGTACAACATGAGAGCAAAGTACGTATTTGATGCGAGTGTCAGTTTTGAGTCTTGAGCAAGCGAAAGATTCTTTTATAGAATCACGAGCGTAGCGAGTGATTCTGTAATAGAATCTTGAGCGTAGCGAGAGACTCGAAAGACACGAGATTCAAATAACTTTGCTCTCAAGTTGTACATACAACTTTTCACCTCAGCATGGAGAAAAGGAAATAAAATAACTTCAGCAGGGAGAAAAGGAAATAATAATAATAATATTAAATCATTTATTTAATCAAAATTAGTTTTAGTACATATCATTATTGGTACATACCAGTGTTGAGGTACCATTCTTATCTCTTAGGTTAACATTTTGATGAAAAAAAATTTATAAAACAGTTATAATTATTTAGAAATGAACTCGTGTCGAATTTCTGAACGCGATTCTGACTCGCCTAGTACCACGATATCCGTCCGTTTTAAAACGGCTGTCTTTCTCTCTGTCACACTTATATATAAGAGCGATAGAGAGGTGGAATGACGGACGCCAATGTTATGTATGCTTGGTGGTAGGGGCCATATGCCGTTCGGATACAAGGAATCGGGTCCGATAAAACGCGTCGTCTAATACAACTGGCTGAATACGCTAGGATGCCATGAACGAAAAAAAAAATGCACATTATGACAATTTATAACGTAACATTTTTCATCTCTGTCTTTTTACTAACAAGTGAAAGAAACAAAAGAAAAAGTTTAAGTCTAAACGTCATGGAAAACAACATTCACTCAGTGAGCAAAATCGCACTTTGCTCACTGATTTCGCGAATCAAAAGAAGTCTTTTCGAGCTGCTGAGGTGAAATAACTATTTGTTTTCTGAAACGTAAACAAAACTTGTCACAACATGAACGCGTGGCACATGGAGCATCGGGCGAAGCGAAACGAACATTTCCGATTGCACCCGAAAAATAGCCGAATGACTATGATCGGCATTGCCGACTAGTCGGCCGATAAATCGGCAATTTGAGCACCGACTAGTCGGTTAGTCGGCAAAACCCTGCGACCATATATGGACGTCTAACGTCATCTCAAAAATGCCCCCAAAACCAATTGTTCAATTGTGCCAAGATGGGCAGGATATAGCGCTTTTCTTATTAATACCGCGCATATTTCGGCGCAACATCTTTGACAAACGTTTATAGAATTTAGCCAATCAAAACTTTGATGGACCAATCACAACTACGAGTATTTTTAAATGGCGGTTTAAGTTTTTATAGGTTGATATTGAAATTCATTACCGTGACGCATTGAAGAGGGGTTGACAGTTGTCAACTAAAATTCAGGCCCGTTTTTGAAAGGCAATTTAGTATGGCGTGCGGCTTCCATGTTTTATTTGTTCGTAGGCAAAACCCCTAGTCGGCCCATCTCTACTTATTATACTTACATCGACAATCTCTTCACAGTGCTTTGGTGCCAGCCCCGCCACTCGAGCTAATATCTTCAGCCCGTCAGCCACAGCTTTGCGCCACACCTCATCAGTGCGACACCGACGCACTGTGGCGAGGAGATCCACCGGCTGGTGCAGCAGGGAGTCCACAAGCCATTCTGTAATTAAGTAATTGAATTGTTCGTATGAATATTTTGTCACCACCCTATCTTATCTCATTGTTAGGGCACTTGCAGATACACTTTGACCAATTGGAATCTTTTGTGTAATTGCCCCCTATTTCACCTACCCCCAGGATTGTTCTTCAATTACCAGTGATCGGATTAGGTAGTGCCATTTCGCGGGACTTCGGTACGTTATCTTAGTGTGGACATAACTTCTAAGCCCGACATTTAATATGAAAAGTAAAATTTTTGTTCGAAAATTTACAATTTTACAGTTATTTTGTTTACTTTCAGTTTGATATTGATAATAATTTGTCTAATTTTACTTATCGAACATGGTTTTAAGGGTATTTTTGTCATATGTGTGTGTTTATTAATGTTTTTCTAGTTGTTAATTTCACACTCGTAGTTAAATAATTGGTTTAATCAATCATTTTTACTTCTTTACTGGACTTTGAGACGCTCTTATTGGGACTCTTTTGGCCGATCTCACTGGACTGAGGTTCTGGTGGTATAAAGTAGAGCAGTCATAGAGTTTTCTTTAATAATTGTTTTGCTTCTACTACTGTTAGTAGCAGCTATAAAAACATCAAATAAAAGATGTATTCACAATTACAAAATCCTTTTATTTTTTCATGTTTCTTCAATTTATGACATAACAAGAAAATGTTCTGTAAAAAAATATAAGTCCCAGGATCCCGAAGCTTATCCATGTTAAGTATAATGTTTATGGTCATTCACCCGAAATGGCACTACCTAATCCGATCACTGTCAATTACATTTGAGGATAGACCCTAGCTGCAGCAAGCGTTTTGTCCTCCAGATAGCCGTCTCTCATCATTTTTTGTCTGGCGAGGGCATGACATTTGTATATCAAGTGTTTCACTGTCTCCACCCTAACTCTTCCTATGTCATAAGCAGATTGCAGTATCTCTGACCGTTTATTTATTGAAGATGGGCAGCAGCTTTATTATGGGTGCAACATTAATGTTTAATAGCATGACCACATTCGGAAACTGCTGAACAAAACAATACACACATCGTCATCATCATAAACTTAAGAGTTATTCTCTTGTGGGTGCATTATCTTCCAGGACTCTGTTCTGTGCTAGCACTTTGACCCTTTGATACAACACAACCTGAGCTCTTTCCTTCACTTGGTTCTTGGTCTGCCTCTACCTCTTCTACCTTCTATCTTGTCCTCAAGGATGGTTTCGAAGAAGTGGTCATGTCAAATCAAATTCTTTTCACGTCTCACTTTAAGGGCGTTTGTGCACTACAATGACTTTTACTGTCCGGCATACTGAGTTTTCATGGTCCGATATGGCATGAAAAAAACTGATGATTGGCTTGTACACTTGTCCGTCATTTTACTCGGAGGTTAATATTAATAGGACTTTTACTACAATGACTTACCGTCCGGTAATCCGGTTTTTACGGTTCAATTTTGTAAAAGTTCGGACGGTAAAAGTCAGTGCAATTCCGGTCGCAGTGCACAAGCATTAACACGTTTTTCATAGCTGTCATCTCGGATCGGAAAAATACTGTCCGGAATGGGGAAAAGTAAAATGTCGGACGGTAAAATTACGTATAGTGCACAAGCTACTATATACATTTAATGGCGTGGCATATCGGACCGTAAAAAACCGGACTACCGGACGGTAAAAGTCATTGTAGTGCACAAACGCCCTAATGGTGTTTATATTGCATATAGTTATTGTATTGTCACATTTGGGGTCTTTTCGGTGGACATACCTAAAGTTAAGGAATTTTGGGACGAAACAATTGATGGTACAACTAGGTTGCCATCTACAGCCCTATGCAATAAAATTGTAACAAAGATTAATACAACCTATTAACTTTTGACTACTGAGTAGACAACTTTTGTTTTTCCGACTGACAATAACCCATATTGTATACAGATTCCTTTATTTATTTACTGTTTGGGAGACAAACAAGCATACAGGCAGCTTGATTACAAGCAGCAACATACAATGGAGATCGATCCCATGGCCAACCTTACAAAAATAAGATGTGAGCTGATTGGTGTGATCATCCTTTAGCGAATTAACTCAGCAAATGGAATAAATACAACAAGAATATATTACAAATAAGTAAGGCATAAGATATTGCTGTAGCCAACAATCCTTTAAAAGATGCATAATAATATTGTGAACTTGTACAATAAGAATTATTTTTGTTTATTATTATTATCCTTTATTTATCTCTCTTTTTTATAAAAATATCTACAAAAATAATTTTTTTATGTAATAAATTCTTTAATGCATGTTATTTTAATAAGATGTATTATTATACTGTTTTGAAAAATAAGTCTACCTGAGTTTCTCACTGGTTCTTCTCAGGAGCGGTGTAGGGTTAGAACCAGTAGTAGATTTTTTTCTCTCTTTATAGTGTCAGACGATTCGAAAATGCTTATTAATAAGCTTACTTGAATAAAGTATAGTTTGACTTTGACTTTGACTAAAATATTAGTATGACTTCAATGGGATATTTAACATGTAAATTGCAATTGTTGTGTACCCGAAATTTCGGTAAAATTACGAATACAATCTTCAGGGAGTAACTCCTCCCTAATCAAATGCGATCTTTTATTTTATTTTATTTATTGAAGAAACAACAGCAGTGACAAAACATGTAGTATACATATAGAGTGGTAATGCATTAGGTGTTCACATCAGGACACATGCAGTTTAAATATTATAAACTAAAACGAATGCTACGGTAAACTAAACAAAAAGACCGCTGCTACTTAGTTAACAAACAAAGTAAATCTTCATACTAATAATGTTAATGACGGTGTTAGTTTAAAGACCCCGTAAACAAAGATTTCCAATTAATTTACCTGTTTCAAAAGGGGCGAGCTCAGTTGCCGCCTTACTTATAAAAGCGGAAGCAGTCTCCAATATTTTCTCGAACGAACGGTGACACTGGTTCGGTATACGCTCTAAATCCTCTATCACAGCTTCCCATTGATCCATATCTTAATTTATAAAACCCTTTCCTATTTTATTTAATGAAAAATACACCAATAACAAACCAAACAAACACGTATGAACAAGATCGGAAATATCGGAATTCGTAACCGGCAGTTTTGACAAGAATGACAGCTGACACTGACGTTGATAGTTATAGTGATGTCAACGAATCGATTAATGACGAAATTAGTCGAATAGCGATTGCCAAGCGTCTTTCGCCAAGTAATGTCGTTAGCATACCTACGCATTAATGAAATAGAATTTTTGTCTCGTATTAGAATTTTTCTACAAGGTAAAATATACTGGCGTGCATTTGAGCGACAGAGACAGATGCGTTGTACAGAGTGATTATTTTTGAATAAATATTTGTTTATTCAGGCAATAGACCCATTACAATATTATAAATATTTGTGTATATACTAAAATTAAGATATAAATATAAAAGAGTAGAAAAAAATACAGTAAACAAAATTCAATAAAATAAAATGAGGCAATGGGGTAATGGGGCAAGATTACGGGGTCGTGATCCCAACTGTGAAAAATGAGTTAAGATGGTCTTTCTGAACAATATTTCCCATGGGACCTATATGAACAAACGTATTTTTTTACGTTCGAGTTCATTAATATGTATACATTTATCCATACTAATTCCTTGCAAATGTGTTTACATAATTTAACGAGACTAGAAGTTATGAACACTTCCGCACCGGGTCGGTATGAAATCAGTTAATTTTTTTCATGGGAGACCTTATTTAGAAAGACCATCTTAACACGTTTTTCACAGTTGGGATCACCCTGTATTTATTAGTTTCAAAGTTCGAGTTAGGACCTCAAATGTGTTTTTTTCTCAAATTCTCTTTCCCTCAATTTTTTTTTCTCAATTAAATTCGTACGCAACAATGCAAATTCGTACAGTCAAAGACAAAATATGTCCCAGTGCACTCTAATTCTGTGTAACAAGAACTCGTAGATACTAACAGCAACATCACCATAAATCATCCATGCAATTCTGAACGCCACTGTACATCGATGGACCTTATTCGTGTATTAAAAATGCCATTAGGTCAACCGATTATACTATTTGTTCCCAAAATGTCCCAGAAAGTTTGTATGGAAGTTTATTTTTTTGTTACCAGATTCCTAATATACTTGTCGCTGAACCGAATATCATCGGTAATACTAAAGCTCATCGGCTGCGTTGGCTTGGCCACCTCGAACGAATAGGAGACAACCGTGCCGTCAAAAAAGGGGGTAAACCAGAAGGTAGACGTCCGGTCGGCCGCCCCAGATATCGTTGGGCGGATGCTGTGAGGGCTGATTTAAGCGGTCTCGGAATTGAAGTGGCAAATGTCGCTCAAGACCGTGATCAGTGGCGTTCTCTCGTATTGGAGGCCAACACACACTTTGGGTCGCTGCGCCAGAGGAGTAACTAAGTAAATAAGATTCCTATAGGTTTTCGGTAACAAAAACGGAATGTTTTATACAAACATTTTGGTACCTAAATGTGGTGGAGATCTTGTTCTGCACCATTGACTCTACCAGTCTACAAACTTTTATCAAAATCTAAGACGTGATCCAAATGTTTTAATGTTTATTTGGGCACAAACGGTACATGTTCCTTATAATTACAAGTATCAGTATATATTTCATAAACCAGTTGCCACTAATTAATAAATCAAATAAATTAAAAATTACAGCGAGATAACTAACAGGAACAGTCGGCAAGTCACAAAATTTAGTTACAATTAAATAGAATTATAAGAATTTCGGAGGTTGCGTCTATACTATTATATATTAATATAATAGTACAAGTATATTGTGCATCAAGGGAGGACGGCGTCGGGCTTCTAACACTCTCGTTAGTATTCCGCTTACCGACCGTGATGCATACAATGTTTTTCGTCACACTTGCCGACAAAAAATAACTTTTAAGACATAATATTATTAAATGACGTACTGACATTTCCATTACTCCCTAGGGAATTTCACTTTTCTATTACTCCCGCTACGCGCGCAAGCAATGGCGCTAGCTTACAAAAAAGTTGTATTACACTTGGCGGCAAAGTTTGTTCAACTCTCGTGCCTGGACACCTTCGCAATGCTCAAGATTCCAGTTTTTGATCACTCGCTACGCTCGTGGCTCAATGTTGGAATCTTTTGCTCTAGCTCAGGTTTCAATATTGGCACGACAGTTAAACAACAACTTTGCCCCCTTGTATAATAAATAAATTACCAAAATAACTATTCAAAAATAGTAGAGTAGATACACTTTTTAACTTATGTCTCGAGCACAAGGTCTGAAATCGTGTATATATTTATGCTCCTGACTTTACCACAAGCTTGTCTTGCAAGCTTGAGCTTCGCATATTATGTATATTCTCATACAGTAATTTGTCATCAGTCGAACGGACGAAGTCCATATGTGTTGTTCACTCGATATACATGTGTAGAATTAAATATTTGCAAAAATAATCAATTTCGCTTATGGTTATTTGAAAGAACTATAGATGTAGGTAGTGCATAATTTTTTCTGTCGTATTCTTACGGAAACATCCGAATTCATCTTTGTCTCAATCGGCTTCAGTGCAATAAAATAATAAAACTACAAATAAAACAAAGTTTTTTGAATTAATTGTGAAAGCAATGTGATTTCAGACGTTTTCGAAAACATACTGAGGTAACGAATTATACGAGTACATTGTATCGGTTCGTGTTTTTTCTTGTGAAGTGGTTTGGATGCTGTGCTTTGTGATATAATTAAAAAAAAATTGTTGGGAAACATGTATGGAAAATTGATTTGTGTCGTGGTATTAGGTAAGTAAATAAATAAATACCTGATTATTATAATATTTTCTTCGGTTACCGCGAGCGAGAATAATTATTCATGAAATAAAACTATTGGAAAACTGCGACTGAGTGCGGGGTCGCTCTCAGACCACGAAACCTAAAGCGTTCGAAACGTTGGGATGAAATTAAATTAAATTACTTAATATACGCGAGTTTATCCGTTTTCCATAGTTTTATTTCACGAATACTAACATGTTCAAATATTTTTCATCACACTTGCTTTCTAAGCGCGAGATTGCTTGCATGCATCGCGGGAGTTATATAAAAGTGAAATTCCCTAGACAGTTATAGAAATGTTAGTAAGTCATTTAATAATATTTTGTCTTAAGACTTATTTTTTGTACGTAAGTGTGATGATATTGTATGCATCACGGTCGGTAAGCGGAATACAAACTCGAGTCATTAAAAAGCCCTCCGCCTACGGCGTCGGACTTCTAACTCTATTGTTACTTACCTCCCAAAACGCACAATGTACTATAGCGAAACGGGTACCTCGTAATTTAAGTCTTAATTGCTTGACATGTACGATACGCGATATAATCCGTTTTAATACCTAGTTTTATTTCATGAATAACTGTCGCGGTAACCGAATAAAATACTAACAAGAATAAAACAGATATTTAAGGGAGCTCCCATATAATAAATGTGATTTTCTTATAATAAATAGATAATGGTACGATTGGTACGAAACCCTTCGTGCGTGAGTCCTATTCGCTCTTGGCCGGTTTTTTACGGGGTGGCTCGTACTAAACAGATAAGTCAACTCTCCGTAGAATACAAAAAAGTAAAAATAGAATTACTTAAAGGTCAATGCATTTAGTAACAGTATAGTTCCTTACCGGTCTGGGTGAGTCCGATTGCGGACGATCCCAATCGCTCAGAGCCACAAAGTTACAAACGTACTTATTGGGTAAGTCCAAGGCAAAATAATATGTCTAGAAAAAAGAAATGAGGCAAAAAACAAAGTAACTATGTATATAATTTAATTAACAATTAAAAACAAAATGAAGGGCAACGAGTAATGTCTCAGCCATTTGCTAGATATCATCAATCTTCAATAAATGAATGTTCAATGACACTTCAAGATATCCCTTAGTCGACTCTTACGGGTCGATCGCAAAAAAATACATTGATCGCAGTAGTGTGTTCATTATGATGACCAGCTTCCCATCATCAATCTTCAATAAAGAAATGGCCAATGCCACTTCAATAAATCCCTTAGTCGACTCTTACGGGTCGATCTCAAAAAAAATACATGTACATTCGACGTCAAAGATATCATTACGGTTTAGTGCCAAAAATATATTTACCCGTCCTTATAATGTCAAGGTAATAACGTCGTGTAAATATATTTTTGGCGCCTAAACCATAACGATATCTTTGACGTCGACTGTACATAATTAAAGGCCTCTAATGAAAACAAAATTTAACGACAATTTTTGTGTTACGAAGCAAAATTTTGTGTAACAACTTCGGGCACCGAAAAGCAACAAATTGAAAAAAGGTTGTTGGACAGATTATACTACATCAGTCACGTCTAATAATATGTATACATTTCGGGACGTATGTCAAAGGCATAAGGATCAAAATTGTATACATAATATTAGAGCCGACCGTACAATTTGTAGTAGACCCTTACGCCATCCACAGAAAGTTGGGGTCTCCCAATACTGGTTGGTAAATAAGATTGTTCTGTAGGCCACAATAATAAGATAACAATTCAAGAATGCAAATTATCAAGGAAAAGATGTCGTCATCATAGATGTATAGAATATTACGGATTATCCATCGCTAATCTCATAATACGGCTAGGCCAAGTACGGGATCAGCCCTTACTACTGGTAATTTTGACGAGGTCCTACAGTTGAGTGTACGCATAGTCTACGACAATTGGCTAGGTATGTAAAGTTTTCCGAAGGATATTATATTTTTCCCCGATAGCCGTCTTCTTAAGCTTCTAGAAAATGAGGCTCTTTTATTTTTCTTTCCTATAAATTGTTAATAATCTTTTTTTAAGTGAGTGAGATGACAACTGTGCAGTTATGTGGATGAACAGAGCCTAATGCTTTCGTCCGCAACAAGTACAATGAAATAATAAAACATAGAGTGACATTGACGTTGACAGATTTTTTTCTACTTCTTCACAAATGTCATCTCACTCACTTAAAAAAAGATTATTAACAATTTATAGGAAAGAAAAATAAAAGAGCCGTATTCTCTTGAACCTTAAGATGGGGAAAAATAATTATAATGTTCATCCCTACAGAAAACTTTACATAGCCAATTGTTGTATTGTACCTACGCGTAGCCTTGTATCTACTAATTACGTAATATGTATTCTGTAGTGTAGCTACCAGAAGTGCACTTGATCTTGTGCACTTCAATCACAATTTTGTCTTATCGACAGAGCGTCTGGAAATATCATATTAGTCTATGGTCGAGACGAGACAACTTAAAGATCGTAATGCTATGAAACTTTGTTGGCACTTTTGTCGTTTTGGATGTAACATTTAAACCGGTTCGGGTTTTCCTCGTTTTATAGTCTGGGATCTCAGAAGGGCTTCATGTTTACGATATTATTGTGATATTCGTTAAAGTCAGGGTAAAACGTTGACACCGCTTATTTTGAACCGACTTCAAAAAAGGAGAAGTTTCTCAATTCCACTTTTTTTGTATGTATGTTACTCGTTATCTCAGAGAATCGATAAATAATCGAAATATTCATTAGGTACACTGAAAATAACCAAGACCATGTAGCAAATATATATGAAGGGAAATAACATGTCTAGTCAATTCAAATTACAGAAGAAAAAACCACCTTACTTTTAACAGAATAAGGTTTGAATTTGCCCTCATTTTTTTAAGCTCTGGACATGTTTTTTCCGTGGACCCTTCATATGATAAGCTCAAATAGTTAATAACTAAACACACAGATAATTTCCTTCGCCGGTATTCGAAACTGGAACCTCCAAGTATGGAGGCATAGGAGGTAAATGCCCATAATCGCCACGCTGGGCAAGCGGACTGGCGATCGCATTAGTGTGTCCAGTATGATGACTCTGCTGCCCATCATCAATCTTATAATAAACATCTGGTCAGTTACACTTCAATCCCTTATTACGACAGACAGACGGGAAGAGAGAAATATAAATAATAAATAAATATTTTGGGACATCACAAATCAACCTAGTCCCACGGTAAGCTCAATTAAGGCCTGTGATGTGGGGTACCACACGACGATGAATATAATAGATAGATACATATAGATACTTAAACACATAGACAGCCATGATGAAGGAACAAATATTTGTGATAAATAAATACACAAATAATGCCCTCGCCGGGATTCGAACCCGGAACCTCCAGTTCGTAGACAGGGTCACTACCAACTAGGCTAGGAGGCAGACAAAATTCTTACTGCCGTCGCCACGTTAAGAAGTATGGAAAAACACATAAGAGCTTAGAAACCCAAGGAATTTCCCTACTTTTATAAATATGTAGGTATCTATTTGAAGATAAATGACTCATTTACTGTGAGTCATGTGGATGAACAAAAATACTCCATAACCTTCAACTTATCGGCGATCGATGTGAGGGTCTCATGGTTTTTGAACTTTTTGTTAGCTCAGTCAAGTGCAAAAATAAGTACCTATCGAAAGAATCCGCTCATAAATAAGGACCGTATCTAAATGTAAGTAGACAACTTTAGGGCCCTATAAATACGTATACTCAACTTTATATAACAAAAACTGTTCAGTATATTATGAACCATATTAATGGGTATGATTTAAGGTCAGAAACCATATGTCATTCCGTTAAAATCAATGAAATGGATCTGATTAACTTAGAGACACGGAAAATAATTTTGGACGACTGGTGTAAAATTAAGGGCATAACAATAAGAACGCTCGTTAAAAAGTATAAGTTCACTTCTGCAGGCATATACAAACCGATAAATAAGTTCGCCAACACTTTAACTTTAGAATATCTGCCCAAGAGTGGAAGAAAACAGGGACCATGGGACCCAGCGTTGCATAAGAAAGTAGTACGAATATTTTTACAAAATCCAACTCTTTCTGTCCAATGCTACCAAAAAAGCGAAAACTCCGTCTTTTATGATACAAAAAATTAAAAAGAGACGTAATCTAAAGGCATATAAAAAACAGAAACAACCTAAAAGAGATGAAAAAAAGTCGTATCACTTAGAAAACGGACAAGTAAACTGTATGATCATGTGCTGACTAAGAAAAAGCAATGTATTATCATGGACGACGAAATGTACTGCAAACTAGATTTAAAAACCACTCCTGGACCTTAGTATTGTACCATGCCCGCTGGAAAAATTCTCTCTTAACAAGATACAGCCATCAGTGTTGAAAAAATTGGTAAATAATACTCGTATGGCAAGCAATTTGTCAACGTAGCATGCGTTTCAATTTTTTTTTCACCACAGGTAGTTTAAACGCTGAAGTATACCAAGAGTATTTAAAAAATAAAACTGCTGCGTCTCATTAAAAAGCATAGGATGCCTACTTTGTTTTGGCCTGATTTGGCGTCATGCTATTACACGAAAGCCACCCTTGAATGGCATAAAACAAACAAGGTTGATATAGTCGCAAAGACATGAATTCCTCCAAGTGCCCTGAAGTACCCCCAATCGAAAGGTACTTGGCTTTTATGAAGCGGCAGCTTCAAAAAATGCCAGAGCTGCAACATCAGCCGACGACTTAAAAAAAAAGTGGAATAGGGTGTCAGGAAATATAGCAAATGTTGTCGTCCAAAATCGAATGAAGGACATCCAGAAGAAAGTAAGATTGACGGCTAAATAGGGGTCCTATGGCAGTCTCTTTAGAACATAGTTCTAGAAAAAGTGTTATATTTTAATTTATTTTTTGTTTTATTTCAAAATATTACTTAATATTAAAGTTGTGTCACTTTTATCTTGTCTACTTATAATTCGATACGGTCCTTATGTTACGACGTTCTTATTACACAGAATTAGAGTGCACTGGGACATATTTTTGAACATTTATGAGTACACCTTATTTTGTCTTTGACTGTACCTTTTAGTATACAGGGTGTCTAATACGAGCGAAGCTCTTAACCCCTTATAGGGCACCGGTCTCTAAAACGACCACCCTAAAGCACTATAGGTATTTTTTTCTTGTATAGAATTTTTCGTACTATATAATGGCGTTGAGGCTTGAACCCACAATTTTTTTGAGTCTTGCCCGTTAAAGGGTTCGGGGGTTAATATAAAGTTTAGGACTTAGGACATAATAACGTACATTTAGATAACTTTTACATAAAATTAGAGCAACAAAATTATCCGTTCGAAATAATTCGGCACCTACGAACAAATAAAACATGGAAGCCGCACACCATACTAAATTGCCTTTCAAAAACGGGCCTGAATTTTTGTTCACAACTGTCACCCCCTCTTCAATGCATCATGGTAATGAATTTCAATATCAACCGCCGAAATATGTATGCGCGGTCTTAAGAAAAGCGCTATATCCTGCCCATCTTGGCACAATTGAACAATTGGTTTTGGGGGCATTTTTGAGCTGGCGTTAGACGTCCATGTTATACAATATGGTCGCAGTTCGGTGCGCAATGTAGAGCAACACACTCAAGTTAAACGCTAATTAGTATTTGTCATGCACGTGCTTAATGCAGACTTTATGGTTTTGTTCTGGATGCCATTGTCAGAACTAGACTAAATTAAAATGGGACCAATCCGTGAGCATCAGCTTCCGAATAAAAAAAGAATCATGGTAATCTGTCGGAAGACTTCTGAGGTAACCAACATTAAAATAGTACTTTACGACACAAGTGCGAAAAACAGGAAATCCTAAACGAGTGGCGATGTTTTAAAACACGACCGAAGGGAGTGATTAAAATCGACAGGAGTTACGAATTTCCTTTTTGCACGTGTCTTGTACGACGTTTTTTAGTACAGATAGGCCTCCGAAGTTTTGGACCTGACGTAAAATGAGCTACTACTCGCACTAGAGCCTAAAATAGGCATCATTTGTACTAAAAAAACATACTACTGCTCTTAACTGCTCCTTTAAAGTCTATTGGAAATAAAAACCGATTATATGTATAACTCCGAGATGGTCCCGTTGGCACCAAGTTGGGGTCTGATGATGAAATCTTGGAGAAATCGAGGGATCTCTTCAAATGTTATAGGTGCATGTATGGCGCTTTTGGTAATTTTCATTCATTTACAAGAATTTGCATTCAGAAAGTAGGAAATGATGGAAACAAATCGGGAATCTTGGGGTAATCGGTTGAAGTCAGTTTTAAATTTTTAATTTCGAGATTATTGTTTTTATAACCCGATGAATAGTGCCTTAGCCGTGTGGTGACGACAGTAAGGATACATTTGTCACCACCCCAACTCCTCCTGCGGGTGTCGTAAGAGTCGACTAAGGGATTGAAGTGTCACTGACCACTATTTGATAAAAGATTGATGATGGGCAGCAGAGTCATCATAGTGGACACATTACTGCGATCTCAGCGTGGCGATTAGGTATGAGCCTCCTACTTAATGCGTTTATACGCATAATCAATAGGAGAGGCCTACGTCCAGCAGTGGACTATCATAGGCTGATGATGAAATAGTGCCTCGATTATCTATTCATTATGCTTGCAGCACTCGTCACCCTTACGCACAGTGACCCGTACCACCACGACTACCCAACAGGAGACAGAAACCCCTGGGACTGGGGCCAGGGTTGGCAGCAGGACTGGTTCACGACCACCCCACGGCATAGCAAGCGGAGAACTACTGCTAAAACCAAGAGGTGACAGGACAGACCTATGGCTTAAACAACTACGGTTTTATGTAAAACATATCTATATTATATACAGGGTGTTCCACGAGCCACTGAAAACCTTGAACGGGGTGATTTGGTAGGTTAAACTGAATAACTTTTACTATGGAGCTAACCCAGAAATCTCAAAAAAAAAATTGCCTTTTTCATATAAAATGTCGTGATCAATCGGTCAAAATGTATGAAAAAACTATTTTTTTTTTAGATTTCGTGATTGGCCCCATATTAAAAGTTGTTCAGTATAGCCTACTAAATCACCCCGTTCAAGGTTTTCAGTGGCTCGTGGAACACCCTGTATAATCCATGATTTTTTTTGCATAAAAATCGGAAAGCGTGCAGCGCAGCGCAATGCACAAGTTGCAGAATATTCTCAAAGTTGCGGGAATATATACTCGGAAATTTTGATGAGAATTTACGTGTAAGTTTTCATTGAGAATGTTTCCACGAGAACTTATAAAACAGTGTTATGAAGAAAATTGTATTTCACAATTTAATAAACAAGACATAAAATATACCTTAAATGCATTCACAACGGTTTTGGCATGATTAGATTGCTTGTAAAATTTAAATTGCCGAGAACATTTTCTACAGAACTTTCACAACTTATATAATAATAATAATAATATTGCCGCAGGGCAGCTTGTGGCGAGCTGTTGGGGAGTAACGACCCCACGGACCCGAGTGCTCCCGAGAGTCGGTCAGGGTCCCCGCCTCCGGCGTGTCTTCGTCGGTCGGAGTGGAACCCCAAGGGGACCCGTAGGACTCTCAGCTCTGGCTTGCCTTAACTGGCCGTCCAGAGAGGAGTCGTCAGAGCTATATGCTCCAGGGGTGGAAGTGTAAATTTGCATAAGTCGCGAGTTGGTGCAGCGGCTGTCAAGCCACTGCGCAGAAAGCGGTGTACACCTCTCTACACTCCTGAGCCGCCTACACCGGTGTTGCCCCTGGCTGTCTCTTGTGACGGCATTTACGGGGGCCCATCTAGTAGGCGGCGAGTCACCGCCTGCCTCGATAGCAAAAGAAATCATTGTTATGGCAGGTGTCCGGACCTCTTTTCTATAGCTCCATTTCTGATCCATCCATCCTCCATCACCATAGCCCATTAGTCTTTTCCATTCCTTCTCAATAGTCTCTATACGCCTGCTGGGACCGGTTCACGGATATCTATTTTTGTGCCCGTGAATGGGTTGCAGCAGGTGTAAAACACAGCAAATTTCTCCAAAGGGCCTCTACGTGTTGGATCTGTATCCCCGCGCAAGCCTATCAAAAGACCGGGATTTATAGGCCCGTGATGAAAAAGAGATACAAACATAATAATATAATAATATACCTTTATTTCGTAAAATAATTTACAAGACGTGGCAAATGTCTCCGCACTAGGCTTCGCCTGTATCGCGGAAAACCAATACAATTTCATAACAGAAATCATGTTTACAAAATTGGTATCAAAATTTTGGTGAAAGGAAAAAAACAAAAAGAAAGAAATCTTATAGCTAAAACAAAGAAAGCACAATTAGGAACTAAAATACACAATGTAAAACGTTTTCTGTCTCGTTATAATCTAGAGAGTGCAATAAATTAAACAGGAGTTTCTTTGCTTCTGCTGTAGTACAGTCTCTTAGGTTACAGTGTCTGAGCATGGCATTATAGGTAATAGCTCTGATATGGTGTCCAAAGCGTTTCCCAAAGGTTGAGTTTACACGGGGAATAGGTAATTTGAAAACTCTTTTTTTCTTTAATGAAGTGTAGCAAGGCATTCGTTTAGAGGCATTGTGTGTTTGTAATGAAATTTTATGAATAAATAGTTGACGGACTGAAAGAATATGAGTTTGAGCATAGAGGGCGGAAGTTGGGAAGCGAAAAGGTTTATGTAACATGACTTTTAACACAGACCGTTGGGCTCTTTCAATTTCGAGCATGGTGGTCTTCCCCGCACTGCCCCACACTGGGATGCAGTACCCGATGACCGACTGACATAGTGAAACATAGACCATCTTTAGGAGAGATTCCTCTGCAGAGTGGCGAAGTTTTTTAAAGATAAATATTGACTTTCTGATTCTATTAGCAAGATTGTGTGAATTTAAATGTTCATCTACAAGAAGACCTAAATATTTTATAACATTAGTATTTTGAATGGCATTACAGCTGCAAGAAGTGGACGAAAAGTTAGAACACGTATGAATTTTTATTACTGGATTGAGATCTGGTTTAGAAGAGGCGGTTTTATGAAAACACAGAAATTTTGTTTTATTACTGTTTATGGTGAGAAGGTTGGATCGTAACCAGCTAGATGCAATATTAAGGCCTCTTTCTGCGGTAGCTATTGTTCGTTCCCAGGTTATATCATTGAATAGGATGACCGTATCGTCGGCGTAACAAATTATGTCGGAGTTCTGGATTTTAAGATTGAGAATGTCATTCATATAGATCATGAAAAGGGTAGGGCCGAGAATACTCCCTTGTGGAACGCCAAAGTTGACAGGACGAATAGAGCTTTTAAAAGGTCCCACTTTTACTAGTTGCCGTCGTCCAGACAGGTAGCTCTCAAACCAAGACAGAGGAAGACCATGGATACCTAACACCTGCAGTTTACGGAGTAAAATTGGGATTTATACGGTATCAAAGGCCTTGGCCAGATCTAGAAAGACACCGATGCATTTTAAGTTGTTGTCTAGGTATGAAGAAATGAGGTTGGTAAGAATTGAAGTTGCGTCTTCTGTCGATCGTTTCTGCCTAAAACCGAACTGACGGTCCGATAAAAGGCTGAAATTCTCGAGATACCGGATTAGTCGCCGGTTAACTAGTTTCTCGAAAATTTTTGAAAATGTACTTAATAAGGAAATCGGCCGGTAATTACCAGGGACGTTTTTTGGTCCCTCTTTATGAATAGGAGTTACCGATGCCAATTTCCATTGCTCCGGGTAACAACCAGAACTGAGGCTGAGATTATAAATGTATAATAATGGTTCAGTAATTGCATCTATTACACACTTTAAAAGCTTATTGTTTATGCCATCTGGGCCAGGCGCACTATAATCTTTTAACTGCATAACAAACTCTTTAATTTCCTTGGCGTCAGTTGGTTGCATGAAGAAAGATTTGTCAGTGCCCCTGCTCAGACGAAGATTACTAGCGAGAGTCTCCTCCGTTTCCCCAGTCTCTGACATAATTTGTGTCGCTAATTTTTGACCGACTGTTGAAAAGAACTGATTGCAATTATTTAATGACTCCAACGGGTCAGGGGTAGAAATGAGATCAACGGGTATATGGTTTTGTTTGTTTAGGTTACAAATATTTTTTACGACATTCCATAGGTTTTTTGTGTTCCGGTTATTAATTGAGAGCTCGTGCTTTTCGTTCTGTTCTTTTAACTTTTTGAGGAGATTATTGCAAAAATTTTTATAACGGTTGTAAGTCAAAGCTATAACTGCATCTTGTGGAAACTGTCTTGATTTTAAGTGTAGTTTATCACGATGTTGGATACATCGAAGGAGACCGGGCGTCATCCACGGCTTTAGTGTGAATTTAGAACGGGATATCTTTATTACTTTTGAATTAACTTCGACAGCTTGCTGAAATATACCCATGAAAGTGTTCGTAGCAATATTGACGTCAGTTTCATTTAGAACTGCGCACCAATCTGTCGTTGAAAGCCTTGAGTAGACACCTTCATAATCAATCAAAGTTTTAGTCCTGTTAGGCTTTTGTTTGAAGGAAACGTGCGAAGCAATTTCGACAGCACTTGCTCTGTGATCAGTTATGTTCAGTTCACAAACTGCACCAGTTACTTGATATCTTGTTCTTAAAAATATGTGATCTAAACAAGCCTTTTCGCGTGTGGGTAAAGATATAGCTGACACGAGACCATGTTCCGCAAGAAGGCAAAGATATTCAGAAACGTTGGCGCTCTGACCATTCGGAGAAATAATGTCAATATTTATATCGCCTGCTATTATTAGTTGTTTTTCATTATTTAACTTATTAAGGGTGTTATCTAAGTCGAAAAGAAAATCAAGGAACCTTTAAAAATTTAAGACAATGGTGGGATAAAATTTGCCAATTAGGCCCCGCATACGGCTACTTCCCTCAAGACAGAAAGTCTTACCTAATCGTAAATGAGAATGACAAACAATCCGCGCAGCAGATATTCAAAGGAGTTAACATTACCATAACAACCGGCACACGCTTCCTCGGTAGCTACATTGGCGAAGGTAAAGAAAACTTTGTCAACAATAAAATCGAAAACTGGACTTCTATAATAGAAAAGCTCTCTGAGATTTGCAAAGACTCGCCACAAGCTGCCTATACTGTTCTCACTAAAGCCGCCCAATTCAAATGGACTTTTCTACTAAGAGTATTAGAAAATGCTAATCTATCCTTTGATTGTTTAACAAATATTTTACACACCAGTTTTCTACCAAACCTACTAGGCGGTGAGATAACTTCACTAGAAACGGACTTATTTTCTTTACCTGTACACAAAGGTGGTCTAGCAATCCCTGCACTTTCTAAAATGACAAACTTAAATTATGAAACCTCCAAAAATGGCTGTTCAATCCTCTCATCCGCCTTAATTGAAAATAATGAACTGGACCTCACTCAACATCACATGTCCCTCGCACATTCAAGAAAGGAATGCCGGAAAATTAAAAATTCTCAAGATGATGTAACTTTGGACTCTATTTTAAACAAACTTTCTCCTAACAAAAAACGAGCAGTCGAACGTTAAATTTTCACGAAAACTAAAACTAAATCGTCTACTTGGCTCTCGGTTATCCCTACAAGAAAAGACCACTTTGACCTATCCCCAATGGAATTCAGAGATGCATTGGCACTAAGATATCACAGAACACCTATTTCCATGCCTAAATCATGTGACGGCTGCGGCAATGATGTTTTTGACGTGGACCACGCTCTCTGCTGTAAAACTGGCGGATTAATTACGCGCCGTCACAACGAAATCCGGGACCTACTTTGTGAGCTATGTCAGCACGCCTGGGGGAATGTAGTCAAAGAACCCCTCATCACGGAAGGTGACTGCGGACTTCGGGGAGACCTTTGCTGCCGTGGCGTTTGGGATGCACAGAGGGAGGCGTTATTTGATATCCGTGTCGTAGACACTGACGCTCCCTCTTACATCTCACGTCCGGTAGCAGCCGTACTTAAATCCGCCGAAGAGGAAAAGAAACGAAAATATTTGAACTCTTGTGAAAAACGGCATGCGACATTTACTCCCCTTGTAACATCCGTGGATGGGATATTTGCACCTCAGATGTCCGCTTTCGTGAAACATCTCGGCGAAGCAATCGCTGATCGTTGGGACAGATCCCTCAGCGTAGTAATGGGCTGGCTTAGATCGAAAATTATAATTTCCATACTCCGTGCTACAAGCATGTGTATTCGGGGTACGCGCCACAAATTTAACTCCTTCAAAAACTTCTTTGGCCTAAAAGATGGCGCAGCCCTACCCAATCTTTCCTCTACCTGACTAGAGTACCTAATATCTCCATCAGTGCTTGCGTGATAATAATTAATATTTATCCTTTGTTACTATATTTTTGTTAATAAATGATTTTCCCCCCTAAAAAAAAAAAAAAAATTTGAAGTACATTTAAATGAAGGAGATCTGTAAATACCAAGAATAGTAGCTTGATTCGGAAAATTTAGTAATAGGCAACATGCTTCATTAAAAATGGGTTCCGATACAGTTACGTTATAGTGTTCTTTGACAAACGCTATGACTCCTCCGTTTTGATTTATATTATGTTTCGTATAATATGAGACGTAACCCGGAATTTGATTAAATAAAACATTGTCTTGTATTCTACACTCTGTTAGGATAAGAACGTCAAACTCAACGTTTGTTCTGTATAAATTTAAAAAAAATAGATCGAAATTTTTATGAATACTGCGAATGTTGAAAGTCAAAACCTTAAAACCTCTCGTTTGCTTAAAAATGGTGTTGAAAATATCTGGGCATATAATTTCATGACATGGAATATTAAATGCAGAGTCTAAATCGTTAGCTACTTCGGTATTAATCATCATTTTAAGCAGAGAAGGAAATGTGTCACGAAATTCAAATTACTGAGTTCACAGTTCAAAGCTATTATAGAGTAACGAAACAATGCCGAACCTGAAGAGTTTTTAGTCGTCTGGGCCTGATTTGATAAGCTTACGAAGCTTCTCCTCGGTAAATAGGTGCGCTGCGCACCTCATTTGATGATTTCAATAGGAATGACCCCTCTGGATATCAATATTAGGACATTGATACGTCGAGCACTATCTACCGTATGCTTAATCATTTATTAATCCTATTACAGTACTCCGACTACAACACTCCCTCAGCCCACCATCCGAGATATCGAGATAAGACTTGGCCAAACGACAGTAACTAGTCCTAAACCTATTTTTATTCAAGAAACACAATCTAAAATAAAAGACCAAACGCCTGTAACTACGTTTGATTCTCGTCCAAATTCTGGATCTTTCCAGAATACTCAGAATACTGAAAGCAAACCTGTTGATCAAGACACAACTTATTTAGAAAACGAGGACAAAACCCCTCAAATAATCCAATCTTCTGGATCACAAGACAATCGCGGTACATTCGGACTTGCAGTAATAGATGTAGAGGTAACTGAGAAGCCTGAAACACAACCCGAAGCAGTATTTACTTCTAACCCTCAAACTGGCTCCCAAATCGCACCTATAAGCACTATAGACGAGACCAAGCCTGCTAAACCGTCGAAAGAGAATGAACCCTCAGATGCTGATTATTACGAGCAATACTTATCAAAGATCAACTCAGTTTTACAAGCCGTCAAAGGTACTGATAATGGGAAGAGTAAGGAGATACCTCCTCTCGATGAGAGAGCGAGTTTGTGGCACGTTGCTGTGTATGAGAAAAAGAATGGACGATTTGAACACATATGTGGAGGGTCGCTAATTAAATCTGACATGGTTCTTTCCGGTGAGTAAACTTTAACTTCAGACAGACAAGATACTCCTTTTCAAAAGGGTTTATTTCCACTTTGTCGATAGAGATTATATCTCTAATGAAAATATACCAAATAACCCTTGTTGACAAAGTGGTAATAGGCCCTTTTGAAAAAACACCCAATCAAGTGTGATCTTAGTGAATAGGAGTACAGTCAGCCAAAAAAGTAGTGTACCAAATTTCGACTTTAATTAATATGGTAACAGAGAGAGTATAATAGAGTCTATTTGGATAATGAAAGAGTCTGTAAGCCAGGCACCTCCATGTGCCTCAAGTGCCTTCAATTTCCGATCTAACTCTAATATAGGTACTATTATGTCCTTATTCATAAATACCCATTCATCATACCCCATCAGCTATTTCTTAGTTTGTCCTTTCATCTGATGATTTGAAATTTGCGTTTGGTAGAAAAAGATAACATAGATCAGCTAATATACCCTCGTCCTCACCGTCACACTCAGTTTGAGCTATTGGAATGAATTTAAAAATAAAGTCGCCATTCCTTTGTTTTCTATATTACTTAAAAGAAATGAATGTTGAATGTAACGTCAAGATACACCATATTTTTATTAATGTAGGGGGAATAAATTATGCTGTCAACTAGGTACATTACACTCACTGCACCAGCTCTGTAAGTAAGGCCATTGCTAACGATCCTCTTAATACGTCGAAACATATCGAGCGATAATAATATTACCTTTAAAAAAATAAAATATAAGATCACTTTTTCAAATATAACCAGATCCCAAACCCTGAACAAGTGTTATTAAAAGGATTACTTAAGTTGTCAATAAAATTACACGTCATATTGGCTAGGAATCCTGAAAATTTCACCAAATATCACCACGGGGGAGGGAGGGATCTAAAATAGGCCAAAATCGTATGACGTGATTAATGGACAAGCCCTAAGCATCGATAAATATTTTCATGTTTCAGCTGGACACTGCTTCAGGGCTCCTGGGGCGCCGACGCCGCCTACCAGTCCGTTCAGGGTGACTGCTGGCAAGGTGTATCCCCGCTATGACGACCCGAGGGATACGGCAGCACAGTATTCTGAAGTAAGTATACTACCATCACGATTGCAGATCATTGCTTCTGGTCTCTCGTGCAGCAGCCCATGCCCACTAACAAGTTCCGGAAAGGTGTATCTTCGCTATGACGACCCGAGAGACACGGCAGCGCAGTGCCTATTGTGAAGTAAGTTTGCTATCATCACGATTGCAGTTGATCGCTGCTTCTGGTCTGTGTCGCAGACCCTGCCTATCAACCAGTTCAGGGTGACAGCTGGAAAGGTGGATCCCTGCTGGTATGATGACCCGAGGGACACGGCAGCACAATATTCTGAAGTAAGTATACTGCCATCACGATTGCAGGTCATTGGAAGCTCCTGTGTCGCTAACCCTGCCCAGTCAGTTCAGGGTGACAGCCAGAAGAGTGTATCCTTGGTATGATGACCCGAGGGAGACGGCAGCGCAGTATTCTGAAGTAAGTCTACTACCATCACGATTGCAGATTATTGCTTCTGTTTTCCTGTGGTGCCAACCCTGCCCAATCAGTTCAGGGTGATCGCAGGCAAGGTGTATCCCCGCTATGATGACCCAAGGGACACAACAGCACAGTATTAGTAAGTCTACTACCATCACGATTGCAGGTCATTGCTTCTGGTCTCTCATGCAGCAGCCCTGCCCACTAACCAGTTCCGGAAAGGTGTATCTTCGCTATGACTACCCGAGAGACACGGCAGCGCACTACCTATTATGAAGTAAGTTTGCTACCATCACGATTGCAGTTGATCATTGCTTCTGGTCTGTGTCGCAGACCCTGCCTATCAACCAGTTCTGGGTGACAGCTGGAAAGGTGTATCCCTGGTATGATGACCTGAGGGACACAGCAGCACAATATCCTGAAGTAAGTCTACTACCATCACGATTGCAGATTATTGCTTCTGGTCTGTGTCGTCAACCCTGCCCAATCAGTTCAGGGTGATACCCAGAAAGGTGTATCCCCGCTATGATGACCCGAGGGACACAACAGCACAGTATTCTGAAGAAAGTCTACTACCATCACGATTGAAGATCATTGCTTCTGTTCTCCTGTGGTGCCAACCCTGCCCAATCAGTTCAGGGTGACAGCCAGAAAGGTGTATCCCCGCTATGATGACCCGAGGGACTATTACAGTATTCTGAAGTAAGTGCACTTGTTGAACAGTACGTTACCATCACACACTTTTGTAGCTAGCTGCTTCTTATCTTTTGTGTGGCAGAAGCCCACTACTCTCAGGGTGGCAGCTGTTAAGATTTGCCCAGTATTTTGAAGTAAGTCCACACAATCAACAAGCCATTAAGATGCTCCATTAAAAGATTTTGTGGTAACAAGGAGTCTTATATTTCGAGGCCCCTAAAAGTTTTGATGTATACTTACCAACAAGATGAACGAATATAGGTGGGTGAATATCTGAGCGTTTCAACCGCCTATTTTGCTGGCATCATTTTTGCCGAAGTTTCTATTCGTTACAATATGCTACTAGGTCATTTGAAGGAGGCACGGTACCTTATATAAATGACGAAGTATAACATTGAGACGTTTAGGATCTTCGGCAAAAATGATGCCACCAAAATTAGGCGGTTGAAATGCCCAGATATTCACCCAGGTAACCAAGGTAACTCAAATGAAGACGTGACAGATGTCCGAAAGACTTCAAAGTTACGCGCTACGTCTTATCTTCTTATTCTTTCGCAGATCAAGAACATGTCATTATCAGACATGTACGAGCCGTGCTTCCAGCCAGACCTGGCGATATTATCGCTGGCCATGCCCTTCAGGTACACGCGTTATGTGAAGCCGGTGTGCTTCAGTCTGGATTGGGCCTTGGCGAATCGGCAGCTAAAGGAAGGGATCTCTGGAACGGTTAGTACCTAATCATCCTCACATCAGCCTAACTCAGTCCACTGCTAGACGAAGGCCTTTCCTATTAACTATGCGTGATGCTTTAAGAGTAGATGCCCATAATCGCCACGCTGGGCAAGCGAATTGGCGATCGCAATTATGTGTCTACTATGATGACGCAAAGAATGATCAGAGACACTTCAGTCCCTTAGTCGACTCTTTCGTCGAAATAGTTGCGGTGGTGACCAATGTGTTCTTACTGCCGTCACCACGCGGCAAAGCAAAGACAATAAAGTAAGTAATATTCTATACAAAATCCTGGCTAGGGTAGCCCACGTGATGACGGCAGTAAGAATACATGTTGTATCACCACCCCAACTCCTCCCGTGGGTATCGTAAGTGTCGGCTAAGGTGTCGAAGTGTCACTGAACATTCAGTTATTGGATAATGATGATGGGCAGCAGCGTCATCATAATGAATACATTACTGTGATCACCAACCCGCTTGCCCAGCGTGGCGATTATGGGCATTTACCTCATAATGCGTCCATACGCATAGGCTAAAGAGAGGCCGTTGTCCAGCAGTGGACTGATATATATGCTGATGATGATCCCTAAAGGTGTGGGTTTACGCGAGCGAATGCTAATATTCTATCCACACTCTACGAATTTCGTTCGTTACAAAAAACGTAATTCGTTGATTTCTATAGTTGATTGAGTGGGGGATAGAATGAGCATTCGCTCGTTTGGTATAAACCCACCTTCTTCTTCTTCTTTTAATTAAATGGCGGTCTGGCCAAACTAGTTGGCGCAATTTTGCCAATGTACAGTGAGTGAGGCTGCTCCTGTGAACATAGAAGGACGACACAAACATATACCTGAAACCCACCTTTATCGTACCGCTTGCCTACCGCAATGTTTGAAAATCGTCTTACATTGCAGGTAGCAAGCTTGGCATCGCCTGTGAATGGTGAATGCATACCGTCGCAGCACAGCTGGTTGAAGCAGCCTTTCGTCGATAACCAGAAGTGTCAGTACGATGTGAACTACAAAACTATTGGCAGTGACCGGGTCTGCGTTGGAGTGCCGAATGGTGAGATACTTATAGGCAATTGGGCATGATGCTGCGACCATGTATAACATGGACGACTGGACGTCTAACGCCAGCTCAAAAATACTCCCAAAACCAATTATTCAATTGTGCCAATGCCAAGATGGGCATTGGGCAGGACATAGCGCTTTTCGTGACACCGCGCATATTTCGGCGCAACATCTTTGACAAATGTTTATTGAATAACGCCAATCAAAACTTTGATGGACCAATCACAACTATTTTTAAATGGCGGTTTAAGTTTTTAAAGGTTGATTTTAAAATTCATTGCCGTGATGCATTGAAGAGGGGGTGACACTATTCAACTAAAATTCAGGACCGTTTTTGAAAGGCTATTTAGTATGGCGTGCGGCTTCCATGTTTTATTAGTTCGTAGAATAAATACTTACATAAACATGAATTACATTATTTTCAGCGACAGAATGCGCGACCGACAGCGGAAATGGCTTAGTGTTTTTCGAAGACAAGATCCCTTACCTCCGCGGAGTCGCCACCGATCTGCCGATCCACATGCAATGTGCCAGGTTTGAACATATCTGTGTTTTCCATGGTCTGGCTGCGGGAGTTTAACGCAGTACTTTGATATTTAGCGCAACATACATTTGTTACAACCCCACATTTGTTACAACCCCAACTCTTGGCGTGGGTGTCGTAAGAGTGGACGAGTCTGGACAAACGGATTGGCGCAGTAATGTGTCCACTATGATGGCGCTGCTGCCCATCATCAATCTTTTATCAAATAATGGTTAACTAATAATGGACACTTCAATCCCTTAGTCGACTCTCACGACACCCAGGAGGAGTTGGGGTGGTGACAAATGTATTCTTACTGCCGTCACCACACGGCTATTGTTGATAAAACATCGAAAATTTAATTTTCCCCTCACTAGCTCGTAAAGCGCTCTTTTATCCTTTAATACGAGCGGGTAAAAACGCATCTTATTCACTTGTGAGGCAAAGTAATCTGAAAACTCTAATTCCTATGGCACTGCTTACGAGGGCTGCCTTTTAAGTCGTGTCGTTTGCCAACCTCCCGCGATTAAAAAAAAATAAACTTATGGCATTTTCATCCTTTTGAATTTAGAACTCGAAAACAAAAAATGTTTTCAAATTGGTCGAATATTTTTATTACAGCGTCTATTTAAAGGTGACAAGTCGGTTGTAAAAATGGAAATAACTAAGGAAAATTTGCATGCGATTATTTTCTACAACTTTAAAAGGGGATCATCGCGACTTCAGTGTTTTGAGGAGATCACTTCTGTGTTTAGTGATGCATGATGCAGCACCGTGTCTTAGGACTGTAGAACGCTGGTATTTACAATTTCAACGTGGGCAGTCTAGGCTCAGTGACAAGCCCCGGAAAGGTCGTCAAAAAACCGCCATGACGCAAGAGAATATCGAAGCCGTGCGGCAACTAGTACTCGAAGATCGTCATGTGACCAACCGTGAAATAGAGGCGTCCGTGGGCATTTCAGGGACCACTATCCAAAAAATCCTGCACGAAGAACTTGGCGTAAGAAAGTTGATCTCTCGTTGAATACCACATTTGCTTAGCGACGACCAAAAAGCTGCCCGTGTTAGTTGGTGTCGCAAAACTCTGCAGCGATTCAGCCGAGGCGAGTCAAAACATGTTTATGATATGGTTAGTGGTGACGAGTCTTGGGTATATGCTTACGATCCAGATTCTAAACAGCAGTCAACTATTTGGCTCTTTCAGGATGAGCCAAAACCGACCAAAGTTATACGCTCGCGGAGCACTTAAAAAAAAATGGTGGCCTCGTTTGTGGCAAAGGGTGGTCACGTCGCCACTATTGTACTAGAAGATCGCAAGACGGTTACCGCTGACTGGTATTGTTTGCCGCAAGTCATAACCGAATTTCGAAAAAACAACTCTACGCGTCGTATGATACTGCATCATGACAATGCAAGTTCGCACACCGCCCGCCAAACAAAGATGTTTTTGAGCGCCCAAAATGTGGAAATTTTAGATCACCCACCTTACAGCCCTGACTTAACCCCTCGTATGCTTAGACACGGATCCGTGCGTGGGAATTTCAATCTATTGTTTTAAGTGTCAAGGTCATTTTTATAGTAACATAATTTGACAGGAAGCATACGAGGGGTTAAGCCTTAACGATTTTTTTACGTTCCCCAAAATTAAGCAAAGTCTTCGTGGTCAACGCTTCAGCTCACCTGAAGAAGCTGTTGACGCTTACAAATCGGCCATTTTGACTACCCCCACTTCGGAGTGGAATAAATGTTTTAGAAACTGGTTTGAACGCATGCAAAAGTGTATTAAACATCGCGGAGAATTCTTTAAAAAACAATAAATGGTAATAATCTATAAAATTGTCAATACTTATTTCAAACGACACAACTTAAAAGGCAACCCTCGTAGTATAAGTGAATCTGTATGACCGTAGTAAACATGCGCAATCGGAGCTCACATGTTAAATTGGACATTGCTCATTGGTGACTTTGTAAGCCATTGGCTATATTTAAGTACCATACGTATACCATAGTACCATAGTAGTTTCGACATTGTTTTAAATGTTTTTTTTTTAAGTTAATTTACATTTGGATGATATTTGTAATCATATTTTCTCGCGATAGTGAGGGGAAAAAATAATAAATAACTATTGTCGCCCTTGTTCTCAGTGTCAAAAGTTGTTACCTACACATGTAACTTCGTGGCACAAAAAAAATGCTTTAATTATAGGCCTCTATGTAATTTGTTTTGGAATTGACGATTATGCAAGAATGTTTTTCGCTAGGTTCTACACCCGGAGTTACACAAACGTGATCGACAGGGGCGGCGTCTGGAAGCGATTTTTCGAACCAATCACAGACGTATACGATTTAGGGGAATGCGAGAATTTGTATAAGAATACGACAATTCAAAGCCAGAACACAAGCCAGAATATAACGAGCGGGTCCGGAGTACAGATACAGGTATATGATTTTCTTTTTGAATATTTAATTACTTAAATCTATTTAAGGCCGTGTGGTGACGACGGTAAGAATACATTTGTCACCACCCCAACTCCTCCTGCGGTTGTAAGAGTCGACTAAGGGATTGAAGTGTCTGACCATTATTTGAAAAAATATTGATGATGGGCAGCATCATCATAGTGGAGACATTACTGCGATCGCCAATCCGCTTGCCCAGCGCGGCGATTATGGGCATTTACCTCCTAATGCGTATATACGCATAGTTAATAGGAGAGGCCTACGTCCAGCAGTGGACTATCACAGGCTGATGGCTGGCTGATCCTCAGTAATGAGACTATTGAGGAATACTTGAAAAAATAAGCCCACCTGAGTTTCTTACTGGTTCTTCTCAGGAACGGTGTAGGTAGGGTTTGAACCAGTAGTAGATTCTTTTTCTCTCTCTTGATAATGTCAGACGATTCGAAAATGCTTATTAATAAGCTTACTTGAATAAAGAATAGTTTGGCTTTGACTTTGACTTTAAGGGGCGAGGGACCGACTCAAGAGAGTGTACTGTTTCAGAGTGCACCAACGCCCGACCCCGCTGACGGACTGTTCGTAGCACAAGGCATAGGCTCAATAGCTGTGCCAGTCCTGTTTGGCACCACAAACGCGCCGCTGTACCAGTGGCACGTCGGCGTTTACAGCAAGCGGTGGTCGCCGTACATGCAAGTGTGTGGAGGCGCGCTGGTGAAGCGGGACTACGTGTTGTCAGGTAGTGTGACAGTCTGACTAGTCTGGTATATGTAAGGCTGCTATCCGTTCAGATTTGTGCTAGTTTGATGGGCGTGTGGACGGGTTTTCAAAATGTGTCTGGGAAAAACTCTGAATGAAAAGAGTTTTTCATATTTTAAAAGAGTTTTTCCATAAATACTGTACGAAGTAAATCTAGAGAGTACGGAGAACGGGACTAGGTCCTACGTCTAGTCAGGTAGTGTGACAGTAGTCTGGCATGTCTGGCAGCTCGCTGTACCAGTGGCACGTCGGCGTTTACAGCAAGCGGTGGTCGCCGTACATGCAAGTGTGTGGAGGCGCGCTGGTGAAGCGGGACTACGTGTTGTCAGGTAGTGTGACAGTAGTCTGGCATGTCTGACAACTCGCTGTACCAGTGTCGGCGTTTACAGCAAGCGGTGGTCGCCGTACATGCAAGTGTGTGGAGGCGAGCTGGTGAAGCGGGACTACGTGTTGTCAGGTAGTGTGACAGTAGTCTGGCATGTCTGGCAGCTCGCTGTACCAGTGGCACGTCGGCGTTTACAGCAAGCGGTGGTCGCCGTACATGCAAGTGTGTGGAGGCACGCTGGTGAAGCGGGACTTCGTGTTGTCAGGTAGTGTGACAGTAGTCTAGCATGTCTGGCAGCTCGCTGTACCAGTGGCACGTCGGCGTTTATAGCAAGCGGTGGTCGCCGTACATGCAAGTGTGTGGAGGCGCGCTGGTGAAGCGGGACTTCGTGTTGTCAGGTAGTGTGACAGTAGTCTGGCATGTCTGGCAGCTCGCTGTACCAGTGGCACGTCGGCGTTTACAGCAAGCGGTGGTCGCCGTACATGCAAGTGTGTGGAGGCGCGCTGGTGAAGCGGGACTTCGTGTTGTCAGGTAGTGTGACAGTAGTCTAGCATGTCTGGCAGCTCGCTGTACCAGTGGCACGTCGGCGTTTACAGCAAGCGGTGGTCGCCGTACATGCAAGTGTGTGGAGGCGCGCTGGTGAAGCGGGACTACGTGTTGTCAGGTAGTGTGACAGTAGTCTGGCATGTCTGGCAGCTCGCTGTACCAGTGGCACGTCGGCGTTTACAGCAAGCGGTGGTCGCCGTACATGCAAGTGTGTGGAGGCGCGCTGGTGAAGCGGGACTACGTGTTGTCAGGTAGTGTGACAGTAGTCTGGCATGTCTGGCAGCTCGCTGTACCAGTGGCACGTCGGCGTTTACAGCAAGCGGTGGTCGCCGTACATGCAAGTGTGTGGAGGCGCGCTGGTGAAGCGGGACTACGTGTTGTCAGGTAGTGTGACAGTAGTCTGGCATGTCTGGCAGCTCGCTGTACCAGTGGCACGTCGGCGTTTACAGCAAGCGGTGGTCGCCGTACATGCAAGTGTGTGGAGGCGCGCTGGTGAAGCGGGACTACGTGTTGTCAGGTAGTGTGACAGTAGTCTGGCATGTCTGGCAGCTCGCTGTACCAGTGGCACGTCGGCGTTTACAGCAAGCGGTGGTCGCCGTACATGCAAGTGTGTGGAGGCGCGCTGGTGAAGCGGGACTTCGTGTTGTCAGGTAATGTGACAGTCTGACTAGTCTGGCATATGTAAGGCTGCTATCCGTTCAGATTTGTGCTAGTTTGAAAGGCATGTGGACGGGTTTTCAAAATGTGTCTGGGAAAAACTCTGAATGAAAAGAGTTTTTCATATTTTAAAAGAGTTTTTCCATAAATACTGTACGAAGTAAGTCTAGTGAAAAAAGGGATTTAAGTTAGATTTCCTGGTTTATTCAGTCCTTGTTCTGCTTTTACATATTTCGAGATGCCCTAGGCTTATGGTCCTAGAAAGTACGGAGAACGGGACTACGTCTTGTCAGGTAGTATTACAGTAGTCTGGCATATGTAAGGCTGCTATCCGTTCGGATTTGTGCTAGTTTGTAAAGCATCCGGGCGGGTTTCCAGAACTCTTTTACTTACCGGGCTGTTTATTAGAAAGCTGATACTCTGTCAGTTCCAATAGCCTTCCACGCCTAGTATTAGAATCTCCTGCTTGCACCTTTTGGAAGCATCGAGACACTATTAATTTGGCTTCCAGGTGCTTAGTTTATAATAATAAATATTGTAGCTTAGTGTGGTGTGGTGTCGGCGTCCCGCAGGTGTAGTAAGAGCCAACTTTTAAGGTAGGTAAGTGCCACTGACCATTCTTTGATAGAAGATTGATGATGGGCAACAGCGTCATCACAGTGGACACATTACTGCGATCGATATTCTGCTTGCCCAGCGTGGCGGTTAAGGTCCGACGGAGATCTCGGTCTCGGTCTCGGCAGTCTCGGCCAAAAATCGAGCCGAGATGTCCCTTTCGGCTCTCGGCCAAAAATGGCCGGGACTCTCGGCCGTGGCCGAGATTCGTAATGAGCTGTAATTGGCGAGCTTGACGCCATCTCACGAACTTACTGCGATTTTATTGGTCTCATATTAACATGAACTGACTTCAATTTTACTTTGAAATTAACGGAAGGAATAATTTAGAGTAAGCGACCCCTATCATACATAAAAAAAAATTCAAAAAAAGAAAATATCCGAAAAATATTGCTGTATTTAGTTTGATGTTGGACTTACTATAGGTATTTGCTAGGGTTTTTTTATGTAATTTATACGTTTTTTATCCTTTCTACCAAGTCTCGGTCTCGGTCTCGGCCGAGAATCAAATTTATTCTCGGTCTCGATCGCGGTCTCGGCCGAGACTAATATGGGTCTCGGTCGGACCTTAGTATTTACCTAATGTGTATAGACGCACAGTTAATAAAAGAGGCCTACATCTAGCAGTGGACTGAGATAGGCTGATGAGTTGACATCTTAGTTTAACATAGGATTAAGGGAATACTAATATTACTGTAGTCTGGAATTATTTGAAATTGATCCAGTGTCATCTTTCCAGCGGCCCACTGTTTTTGGGATGACACCTCAGGCTACCAGCCAGAAAGCCAATTCGCAGCGGCGGCCGGGAAGCTGTACCGGCCTTGGAACGACACACGGGAATCTTACTCGCAACATTCTGATGTAAGTGGTCCAGGACTTCGTTGAGGGGGCATTGCCCTATGATATGATAGTAGTTTATACTTAAAACAGCACCTAGGCATACCTAAGTCCAGGTTCAGGGGGGGGCTCAAGTGCACCCCCCCCCCAGAACCTCCCCCCGTGGATCCGCGCCTAGTGGTTTGTCGCTAGTAATGTACAAGTTGCAGAACATTAAAAAAATTGCGGGAAGATACTCGGAAATTCCCGAGAAAACAAGCATTCGCTTGTTCTATCCCCCACTCTACGAAATTCGTTCGTTACACAAAACGTGATTCGTCGAAATTCGTTGGGGTGTAGAACGAGCGAATGCTCGTTTGGTCTAAATCTTTTCAGTACAGATGGTGAATTTTTTACGCGCTAGTGCGAGAAGTGGCTCATTTTACGTCAGGTCCAAAACTTCAGAGGGCCATCTGTACTAAAAAACGTCGTACGAGACACGTGCAAAAAGAAAATTCGTTAACTCGTGTCGATTTAAAATACTCCCTTCAGTCGTGTTTTAAAACATCGCCACTCGTTTAGAATTTCATGTTTTTGGCACTTGTGTCGTAATGTACTATAAAAGGCATGTATAATACAACAGCCTTGGCATGATTAGATTGTTTGTAAAATTTAAATTGCCGAGAACATTCTATATATACAAGTTGCTACGTTTACCTACTAAAATCAGTTAAAAGAAAAATCAAAGAAAATAAGTCAATTCATTCTTGTCTATATTTATGTAACATGTCATTTTTCTCATGGGAAGTTATTGGTATTGTTCGTCGCACATTTATTGCCAACCCTTGGGCCAATTTCACCAGTTTGTGCCTAACTCAAATTTCAAACGTCACGATCGTCAACTTTTGAAAGTATAAGAATGTTTTCGATGACGATTGAGTCGATTGAGTATAATCTGCAACTGGTTCATTTAGCAATGCTTGTTCATTTCCTATCTATCTTTAAGTAACAAGAACATAAAAAAATATGCATTTTGCACGCAGATATCGAGGATAATCCTTCCCTTCCGTTTCCGCGGCAGTGCCACCAGCTTCCAAGACGACATAGCGATCCTGCAGCTGTCCAGCCCGTTTACGTACGCTCCGGGGGTTCAGTCCGTCTGTATCGACTTCAATCGGGAGTTCGAGATGAGTCAGCTACGGACAGGGAATAAGGGGACGGTAAGATAATTATTAGATATCAGAACGTGTAGGTATCAGAAATGTCAAGTGTCACCAGCTAACAAGACGACATAGCGATAGCCTCCGGGGGTTCAGTCCGTCTGTATCGACTTCAGGTCAAGAAAAATCACCAATTATCACCATAGGGGAGAGGGGTCATCGGACAAATAACGTGTAATTTTTTGTTACTCTCGAATCTGCTGAACAGCATTATAGCCAGTAAAAAAAATCTTTACTTTTAATTAACACTTTTTAAATACTATGTTTTAAAACTTCGCGAACATTTACCTCGTAGGTAGTTGGCGAAAAGTACGTAAATCCAAGTGTTATTAAAAGGACTACTTAAGTTGGCTAAAAATTACACGTCATATTAGTTAGGGGGGGGGGGGGGTCCAGAAAATATCATCAAATATCACCATGGGGATGGGAGGGGGGTGTAAAATAGGCCAAAATCGTATGACGTGATTAATGGACAAGTCCTAAGTGTATGGACGCATTAGGAGGTAAATGCTCATAATCGCAACGTTGTGCAAGCGGGTTGGCGATCGCATTTGTGTCCACTCCTCTATGATGCTGCTGCCCATCATCATCTTCAATAAATAAATGGTCATTGACACTTCAAAGATAGAAGAATGTACTGTAGGTAGTATTGCAGAAATGCTTAGAAGACTCAAGTAGGATCATAGACTTAGGTACACATACGAAGACTGACTTAAACTCTTGCTCAAATCACTATATAGGATCTATGTGTTAGTCTGTTATCGACAAATTAGGCAAAAGAACGTTAATGACATTTATAGGAGCATAAGGTTATATTCGCGTTACCAGGAATATCTGTCCTGGGTCATCTCGGGTGCTATTTGCGCGTCTTTAAAGTTTAAGATCTTTCTTTACTAGCCCCGTCCAAGTTAACTCAGTTCTTCCGCGTCACCTATACTTCTATTTCCAGCATCTTTCTCGACATGTGGTCTGGTAGTCTCGCTTCATAAATCTCATGACGTGGCCAATGTGGCAATACCAACGGAGTCGGCTCTCAGATGCCGGTATAAAATACTATCATAATTCATAACATAAGTCAATGCCCTGAACGAAATCCTGGATCCACTCCTGCGTATAACAGCGTTTTTTATTCCCCAGATCGTCGGTTGGGGCCTAACAGAAGAGAACGGAACCCCGTCCCAAGTGCTGACATACTTGGAGTTACCTTATGTGGACGTCGATGACTGCTTCGCTCAATCCTCGCCCACTTTCTACAAGTACATCACGAGCGACAAGATCTGCGCGGGAGACACTTTCACTGGTAATTTTTATACGACCTCAACCGATTTCTCGAAGATCCCCGGGCATTTCTCAGAGCGTAAACGGACATCTCATTCATCTGGTCACGTTTTTTTGCAAGTGGCTGTATCTTTTGGTACCATTTTCGGTCGTCAGATACAGCACCCGTTTCTCTATAAGACAACTAAAACCAACCTCAAATCATTCAGCCACTTCCAAAAAACGTGACCAGATGAATGAGATGTCTGTTTACACTCTGAGAAATGCCCCGATTTGTTTCCATCATTGGTTTCCTCAAATCCTACTTTCTGAATGCGAATTCTTGTAAATTAATGAAAATTATCAAAAGCGTCATAGGTACATGCACCTATAACTTTTGAAGAGATCCCTCGATTTCTCCAAGATCCCATCATCAGACCCCAACTTGGTGCCAACGGGACCATCTCCAGGTTATACACGTTCGATCACAAAAAAAAATAAAATCGGTTCGCGATTCTCGGAGATATCGGGTAACATAAAAAATCTGTCGAATTGAGAACCTCCTTTTTTTTGAAGTCTGGGAGCCACAGGATAGCCACCGGGGCAGACAGAACAAAGAGATGGTGGGACGATATGGATACCTATGACGGGAAGTGGAGGGAACTGGCACTTGAAAGAGACGATTGGAGGAAGAGGGGTTTTTGCCCAGCAGTGGGACATCAAATAAGCTATAAATAAAACCTTGACTATCCGAACTAATTGGGACCGAGATTATGGTGATCACGCGTTTACTATTACTGTGCTACTCGTAATTATTGCATACTTTTTAGAACCTGACGATCATAAGCTTATAGCATGCTTAGGATGGGTTTTAGAGAAATATGGCCTAGCCACGACATTGGTCTAAGGCGACCAGCGGCGAGCGAATCCATGACTTGCAGCGGGATACCGATAAGGGTACTCCCTCTCTCACGTATGGTTTTCCGCTAAGCCGGTCGCCTTAGACCAATGTCGTGGCCGCGGCAATAAAGAACTTTATTTGTATCCAATGTGTAATTGTGTAGGGTTCATATAGCAATTTTCTTTTCGTTTATCGTGTGACTTTTGCTCTTGTATACGTCAGAACATGACAAAATTAAATGATAAACACAGGACCATCAGAAGCCTTCTAAAACTATGGTTCACAATTTTAACTTCAAAATAAGCATTAATCTTCTTTTTGGCTTTGTTCAAGTTTTTATTAATAACGAGGAACGTATTGCGAAAACACAAATCAAATTATTTATTAATTAAATATTTTGATTTGTACTTACTTTTAATTTTTCCCCAGTAGTCACACTACTTAATACTACATACAGGGTTCAATAGATGGCAGCACCAGCTCTCTCTAGCTATTCTAGGAAACTGTAAAGTATTCTAATAGGAGGCAGGTATGTATTGCTTGCCCTTAGAGAACGGTCAAAGGTGCCCAGCCTTGTAAGGGATTGCATATACCCGAGAAATTTGACCGGTGGTTGCTAAGACCGAGTGGCCGAGGGGTACAGGCATTAGCCGCGAAAACTGAGTACGTGGGTTCGATCCCCACCTCGGACGTTAGGTGATCTTGGTCGTTTTTCTTTCGTATATGACATCTAATATTTATAATAGCGAGGACTTTTTGCCTATGAATATGATGACAATTAATATACTCGTAACAATTATACCTAATGAAAGATATTCGCTTAAGTTTTGGACCATTGTTAGATGGTTTTACGGTAGACATTTCTTAAACGTAATCTTGACCGTGCGAAATTGCGTTTTTTTAACACGACTGTCACCTCTACTGTCTACGCCTCTAGTGACCCTGCCTACAAAGCTGGAGATTGAGCTTAATTGAGCTTACCGTGGGACTATGTCGATTTGTGTAAGATGTCCAAAGTTATTTATTTACTTTATCCGTTTCAGGCAAGGCCCTCTGCCGCGGCGACAGCGGAGGGGGCTTCGTAATCTTCTCCTCCGACACCCCCTACCTCCACGGCATCGCGTCCACCGCCGCTGGCAACGAAAACCTTTGCAATGCCTTCGCTATAGCCGCTTTCACCAGCATTTACTCACACAGGCAGTTTTTAATAGACAATATCCCTGATGTCGACAAGGAATGCAAGAGAGAAACTAGCACGCGACCGGTAACGGGTATTTTGGATGGGATGGTAAATTTGGTGGGAGTTGTAGGTGATAGGGTAACGACTGATTCTCCTGTGTATACGAATGTGCCTTTTTTCCCTTATCCGAATCATTTTGTTTGTAATTGCAACTGTAAGCCTTAGATTTAGTTGAATAAATTGTAAATAGTTCAATAAAACGGTTTTTTCTTCATCGCGGTGCTGTTTTACCCTACTATGTTTGGGAACCTTCGCTAACCAAAAGGATTACGGAATTCGTAGTTGCCTTGATTACATGCATAAAGCTTCTCACCAGTATGTATTCGCTTATTTTGCAACGCCACGTCAAATACAAAAGCTTTCACTCAGGTGTCACATTACCAAAGTGTCAAAACTGAATTTGAACTTTATTAACCACGGTGCAGTTTTACCCTAGTATGCAAATTAAAAGAATTGTGGAATTTGTAGTCGCAATGACTACATGTATACGGTTTCTCACCAGTGTCTATCCGCTACCTATATGTTTAACATTTTCGACGCCAAACCAGATACAAGGTGTCACTCAGATACCACGCCAGTAGGTCTATAATATTGCCTGTAAAATAATGATGCTCTATAGAATTTGCGAACAATGTACACAAACATTGTATGCAAAATGTGTTCCATTTCCAATCTACGTGTCATGAAGATACACAAAACGTGCATGGCGTGTAATAGATGGCATATTAGCAGAGAAATAAAACAGATACAGTATTTTTACTAACTTTATTAATGACATACGATCAAATATCAGTAGGTCAATAGACAGTATACATTTAATTCCAATTTAATAATATTTTTTAATATCTACAGCATAACTCTATATATACTCAGTTTATTAATCCCTCTTGTATGAGTGTTTAGTCATATGTCCCACTTTGTCGCTTGCGATAACGGAATTCGAACCCCGGACTTAACGCCTAATAACCTTTGATTAACAGTTTTTAATCGAATTAACAGCAGCATTGACATCACTTTTAATTGTACAGCTCTCCGCAATAGAATCCAATTCGTCGATATTCAATTCAAGTCCATGCGTATTGAAATGTGTAATCAAACAATTTTTATTAGAATATTGCTTACCGCATAAGTTACACGCATATTTCCCCGGTTTTGGCATCTGTACAGCGCACGTATTTTTAATTCGCTTCTTAACATGCGACTCTTCGTGTCTTTTAAGCTCAGATTTCATAAAAAACCGACTGTTACAATATTTACAATTATAATTCTTCTCGTTATTATGCGACCGCCTTACGTGGGCAAGGAAATAAGGACGCCAATCGAATATCTTTCCACAGAGCTCACAAGTTATCGATTTAACTTTACCTTTATGTTTTTCCATCACATGTAGATGTCTTGAGTAGGTTCCTATAAATTTTTCCGGGCAATACAAGCACTGGGTTTTCTGTTCATGCTTATGAACTAATTCTATATGCTTCTTCCTGTATTTGTCCAACGTGAACACTTTTCCGCACACATCGCAGATAAATCTTCCAATTTCATGGATTTTCAAATGTTTCTTCAAGCGACACGATGCAAGGAAAGTATCTCCACACTCAGAGCATATGTAATTATTATAATGTGCGTTCATATGTGAGTCTAAATGGTGATAATTTGAGAAGTATTCCTTACATAGCGCGCACTTGAGGTCCTGTTTTAAAATGTAAGGTATGACTCTGGTATAAGCCTCTTCGAAGACCAGATCATGTTCTTCGATAAGATGTTTGAACATGTCGTTCCAGGAGACAAGGACGATGCAACAGACAGTGCAGTGGAGGTTTTCGATGTCCACTTTGAGAATTTCGTTCAGCCATTGGGGACGGAGGAAGTTTTCAACTGCTTTTGTTCTTTCCCCTGAAACAAAAAAAGGTTTAGGAGAAATAAAGATTACCGCTAAAATAATGGCGATTTATGTTTATACTACTCGAAAAATTTTACTAAACTTTCTAAGTCAGTGTTAAAGTTCTTGAATTAGAAGGTTGTCAGCCTCCGTAGCCTAGTTGGTAGTGACCCTGCCTACAAAGCTGGAGGTTCCGGGTTCGAATCCCGGCGAGGGCATTATTTGTGTACAGGTAACTCTTGCAAATGTCTTTAGTTCCAGCACTCTAACTTCCGTCGGAGAGAGCCCATGGCAGTCGCTACAAAAGAGATTTTTGCACAAGTCACAATTAGCAGAAAACTTCTTTTCACCAGGTGCCTTCTGACATTTCGAACATTTGCCTTGTGCTGTTACGCTAGGGCTTCCGATTTTCTTTCCCGACATTTTTTTGGCGGTTTTTAGAATGTTTACACTGGTATCACTGAGTGACAATTTGAGAAAAATAATGAGGGTAGGCTTATATATTTTGGTAGACACAAATGTCAGACAAGGCTATTTAGCACTGTTTTTGTTATTATCTCTGGAACCAAGCCGAATCCAAGAAATTTTATATAACATTCAATACTCTTAATATGCTCAGGAATTCAGCATTGAAATTATGCGGGTTCCTCACGAGCACTCTGTATTTATTTATCACAAATAATTATTCCTTGGTCATGGCTGTCTATATGTATATTTAAGTATTTACATGGTGATGTGTGTGGTTGCTCCGCTGTCTACTCAGACACTAGTATAGTCACCTGTGTGCTGAGTCCTCGTGTGAAGCCGTAGTGTATCCGTCTTCAATCAGCGGCCCGTCGGGGCAGTACGCAGTGGTAGTGACATGGTGATGTGTATGGTTGCTCCGCTGTCTACTTAGACACTAGTATAGTCACCTGTGTGCCGAGTCCTCGTGTGAAGACGTAGTGTATCCGTCTTCAATCAGCGGCCCGTCGGGGCAGTACGCAGTGGTAGTGACATGGTGATGTGTATGGTTGCTCCGCTGTCTACTTAGACACTAGTATAGTCACCTGTGTGCTGAGTCCTCGTGTGAAGCCGTAGTGTATCCGTCTTCAATCAGCGGCCCGTCGGGGCAGTACGCAGTGGTAGTGACATGGTGATGTGTATGGTTGCTCCGCTGTCTACTTAGACACTAGTATAGTCACTTGTGTGCTGAGTCCTCGTGTGAACTTATGACGGATATTGAAGCGTTTCTCTAAACTGAATACTTTTCTACACTCATTGCAACATTTTCAGATGTTTCTTCAGTCGAGACGATGCTAGGAAAGTATTTTTTTCTGGATTCTGCTTAGTTTTATGGACAATTACACATTTTTCAAAAACTTTTCTATTAACTCACTGAAAAAAAGCCTATTAGATCAAAATTTTAATACTGTGTTTTTATTGATTATCATGATAAAAAAAATGAAAAATCATTAACTAATAAGTCTCTTCGAAGAACAAATACTATTCGTTTAGGTGTTTGAACGAATCCTTAAAGTACTCCCGACTTAAAAGACTAGTCTTTTAAGCTCGATAGTCCTGTAAAAATGAGACACTAAAATTTGATTTATAGTACATTATTGCAGAGGCCGGGAAAGCGAATTTCGTGGATGAGTATTTTTTGTCGGACGAAGCGAAGCTGAGGCCGACAATTACATACGAATCCACGAAATTCTATTTCCGTCCGAGGCACATATAGGACTTTTCTCCAAACATGCAAGGAAATAAAACAAAATTTATTACAATCGATTAAGTAATTCTTCTTGCAAATTGAATAACAATTGAAAAGAAAAAATCTCTTATGATTCCCGCCTAAACTTTTTTTTAATGCATGGTCGTTCATAAAAAATAGTAACGATATCTATGGTTTCATTAAACCGTACCTACACGACCTGACACACCGAGGCGTTTGTAACTCATGATAGAACGAGACGGCCATAGATTTGATCGCCGTCTCTCGCTCTATCCAGACCAGGCGTTTGGTCGTGGCTTTAGAATTTGGCTGTATGCATTTTTTTCAAAGTCCAAAAGTAGTTTTTAAGAAGTAAAAAACAATACATTAATGGATTTTAGTACAATTTCGCGGCCGCAAAAACTGTACATAAGAAGGTACTTCGCGTTTCGTTTTTGCTACATTAATGCGAACATTTCCGAGCATATTGGAGAAAAATAGCTTTAGCCTTAACGAACACTTGTGCTGTGTGCTGTACTTGTAATAATGAGTATAAATAACACAATTGATTAGTACGTAGTCCTGCCTTCGGGTGTGATGTGCAAGGTAGCTCCGCTGTCTACTGTAGTATTGAGTATAGAAGACACATAATTTACTAGAGCATCTGTGTGCCTATTGTGAATGTATAGCGGTCTAGTATAGTCACCTGTGTGCTGAGTCCTCGTGTGAAGCCGTAGTGTGTCGGCGTCTTCAATCAGCGGCCCGTCGGGGCAGTACGCAGTGGTAGTGACATGGTTATGTGTATGGTTGCTCCGCTGTCTACTTAGACACTAGTATAGTCACCTGTGTGCTGAGTCCTCGTGTGAAGCCGTAGTGTATCCGTCTTCAATCAGCGGCCCGTCGGGGCAGTACGCAGTGGTAGTGACATGGTTATGTGTATGGTTGCTCCGCTGTCTACTTAGACACTAGTATAGTCACCTGTGTGCTGAGTCCTCGTGTGAAGCCGTAGTGTGTCGGCGTCTTCAATCAGCGGCCCGTCGGGGCAGTAAGCGCAATGGTAGTGCGCTGTGCGGGTCTTGTACGGCGTCATATTGGTGTATGTGAGGAGGGTTCGGACTTCGCGGATCATTGTGTCGTCTTTAATGGATTTTGTTGGCATCGGGACTGGGAAGAAAACAGTAAATTTAGTGAGAAGGGATTAAAACGATATATTTTCGGAAAGGGCGTTCATTAAAACCCGAATGAAGCGATGGATTCCACAATAGATTGTAAAGGTTCTAAAGGTGCATGCAGACCAAAAGAGCATTCGCTGTTCTATCCCCCACTCTACGAAATCAACGAATTACGTTTCGTGTAACGATCGAATTTCGTAGAGTAGGGGGATAGAACAGCGAATGCTCTTTTGGTCTGCATGCACCTTAAAGCGTTAACGCAGAAGACGAAAATAATTTTGATACCGTGTGTGACATACGACTTTTCACACCACCTATGAGAAAATAATAGTAGGTACATTGTGCATCAAGGGAGGTAAGTACGGAATTAGTATCGAGAGTGTTTGCTAAGGGCTACCAACAAATTAAACATGTAAACCGCACGCCATACTAAATTTCCTTTCAAAACCGGTCGTAAATCTTAGTTGACAAGTGTCACCCCCTCTTCAATGCATCACGATAATGGATTTCAATATCAACCTAAAAAAAATTAATTCGCCATTTAAACATAGTTGTGATTGGTCCATCAAAGTTTTGATTGGCTATATTCTCTATAAGCATTTGTCAAAGATGTTGCGCCGAAATATGCGCTGTGTTAAGAAAACCGCTATGTCTTAGACAAATCGAATATTTTTGTCCTAAATAAGCTTCCCTTTAATTTAACGGAAATCAATAAAAACACGGTGTATAGTATATACCAGGTAGCCCGAAATAACCATTTCAAATACGATGGCCCGATTCCACTTGACAATGTCATACGACACGTGCCAATTTGTATTGGACGCATTAAATGACAAAAGTTTCAAGTGAAATCGGGCCTTCGTATTTGAAATGGACTATACCAACGTGCCCTTAAATTGGCAATGTATAGTTCGTGAAATATAAATTGGTAACTTTCTACCTACATTATAGTAAAAATAAACATTCAATTTATATTTCTAGAACTATACCTCACAGTGTACATAGTCATTGACCCACTTTTTGTATTTTTTTTAAGACAGAATTTTGTGCTTTACACTGTGACGTCATGTGATTATTTAATAATAAAAGGAATGTCAGTTGAGCTCCCCGGTAGCGGGGCGGTGGGTAGGCATTCTACCTGCAGCCCGTATGGCTAGCGGACGAGCGTAACTGGATATTCGCAATCCATAATTATCGTATTATTTATATTCCCCAATCCCTACACAAGAGACTGGACGTCACATACATACACAATGGCGAGGAGGCTGGAAAGCACGATTTTTTTTTTCAATTTGCCAATTTGAAGGTTAAAATAACGGAATTAAAAAAAAACACGGTGTATATGGTCGCAGATAAGGGGTAAAATACTCACGGCCGCGGCGATCGTCGAGTAGTCGCGCGGCGATAGTCTTGCGCGGCACGCGGTAGTGCGCCGCGGCCTGTGCCACCGTCATGCGACCTGTTTTGGCTGCCTGGGAACAGTAAAAATAAAATAGTACATTACGACACAAGTGCGAAAAACGTGAAATTCGAAAAGAGTGGCGATGTTTTAAAACACGACCGATGAGTTTTAAATCGACACGAGTTAAGAATTTCGTTTTTGCACGTGTCTCGTACGACGTTTTTTAGTTCAGATGGCTCTCTGAAGTTTTGGAGTAAAATGACCGACTTCTCGCACTAGAGCCTAAAAAGTACGCCATCTGTAGTAAAAAATTAAAACTGTTTAATTCGGACCATTATAAATCCATATTTTGTTAGTAGACTTAAAATTAATACATTCTAAACTATGTTAGTACAATACATATGAGTACTTAATGCTAAGACAAATCACAACAACAACAACACACACTCTCATAAAATAGTACATTACGACACAGGTACGAAAAACGTGAAATTCGAAACGAGTGGCGATGTTTTAAAACACGACCGATAAGTTTTAAATCGACACGAGTTACGAATTTCGTTTTTGCACGTGTCTCGTACGACGTTTTTTAGTACAGATGGCCCTCCGAAGTTTTGGACCTGACGTAAAATGAGCCACTTCTCGCATTAGAGCCTAAAAAGTACACCATTTGTACTAAAAATAAAAACTGTTTAATCCGGACCATTATAAATCCATATTTTGTTAGTAGACTTAAAATTAATACATTATAAACTATGTTAGTACAATACATATGAGTACTTGATGCTAAGACAAATCACAACAACAACACACACTCTCAGTACGACGTCCGACGTTTTTTAGTACAGATGACCCTCCGAAGTTTTAAACCTGACGTAAAATGAGCCTAAAAAAGGCGCCATCTGTACTAGAAACTATTTTTTAGTACAGCTGGTGCCTTTTTTAGGCTCTAGTGCGAGAAGTGTGTCGTTTTACGTTGAAACTTCGGAGGGTCATCTATACTAAAAAACGTCGCGTCGTACGAGACACGTGCAAAAACGAAATTCCCTATCGGTCGTGTTTTAAAACATTGCCACTCGTTTCGAATTTCATGTTTTTCGCACTTGTGTCGTAATGTAATAATTTGGTCCTCCCCAACACTACATCGACCCAGTATTTTTTGTCAGCCTCCGTAGCCTAGTTGGTAGTGACCCTGCCCACGAAGCTGGAGGTTCCGGGTTCGAATCCCGGCGAGGGCATTATTTGTGTATTTATTTATCACAAATATTTGTTCCTTGGTCATGGCTGTGTATGTATTTAAGTATCTATATGTATCTATAAATTATATATATCGTCGCCTGGTACCCACATCACAAGTTTAATTGAGCTTACCGTGGGACTAGGTCGATTTCTGTAAGATGTCCCAAGATATTTATTTAATTTGTAAACGGGCAGTCAAGGCGCTCTGCCAACGTTCTTAGCATGCTGTTGCTGCTTCCGCGCACTCGACCCAGCAGCAGTGAGGCAATTCTTTTGCGCCTGACAGCAAAAAACTCATCTGCCAATATACGATAGCGAATATACAGGGTGTTTCACGAGCCACTGAAAACCTTGATCTGGGTGATTTGGTAGGTTATACTGAACAACTTTTACTATGCTGGCAACTTTTACTATGGCCAATCACGAAATATAAAAAAATGTCTTTTTCATACATTTTGACCGATCGATAACGACATTTTGTATGAAAGACATTTAGTAATATTTTTTTTGAGATTTTCGGGTATAGGTCCATAGGGCTTGTCCATTAATCACGTCATACGATTTGGCCTATTTTGGACCCCCCCCCCATCCCCCATGGTGATATTTGGTGATATTTTCAGGAAAGCCTAGCCATTTATTGGTGCGTTTTATTGGTAACTTTAGTAGTCCTTTTTATAACACTCCAATTTACGTACTTTATTAAGCACACGTGATGGGAAAACACTTTTTTGCCAACTACGAGGTAAATGTCCGGTAAAAAGTGTTTAATAAATGTTTAGATTTTTAGATGTTTAGATTTTTTACTAGCTATAATGCTGTTTAGCAGAGAGTAACAAAAAATTACACGTGATTTGTCAGATGACCCCCCCTCCCCTATGGTGATAATTGGTGATATTTCCTTGACCCCCCCTCCCCTCCCCTTATACAGTATGACGTGATTAATGGCTTGTCCATAGTAAATATTGTTCAGTATAACCTACCAAATCACCCCGTTCAAGGTCTTCAGTGGCTCGTGTATCACCCTGTATACAATGAAAAAAAAATGTGTTTTAATGTGTCAATGTTCAATGTGTTTGATTTTTTTTCTGTTTGGCCCTCCGGTTGACTGGTAGAAAATGCCTTTAGGCATTAAGTGAGCCAATTGTATATTTTTATGTCATGTGCAATACAGTTTAAAATAAATAAGTAAATAATAAATGTCAGTGACAAATCGGCGATTTTTCTATTATCGTCTTTACTTCGAAATTGTAATTTCCATTTACATTGGTGACAGACAACCTTTCCGGTCGCCTCCACTGTTCAGGGGATATAAATAAGTGCACTTTAACACGTTCGACGCAGCGTCTGTGACTAACAAAATCTGATTCTTATGCCAGTGACACACATACATCAGAGTAACCTTATTTTTATGCCAATAGCATAAATCTTCTTCCTCCTATGCCAGTGCCATAGAAATACGAACGTTTTTGACACAAGTGCTGTGTCGCCGGCATAGGAGTACAATCTGTTCGGCCACACAAGCGTGTCACTGGCATACGAGTTCTATCAGATAATTTCGATTGGCATAGTATTAGCGCTTAGTGAAACAGTACTGGAGACGAATGTGTTAATTCTGTGTAATAATATCTACGTAATATATTTAAAAGAGGATTTGATGCATAAGTTTGCACTTGATTGTACTTGTAGCGGAGCCGCAGGCGCAGTGACACCCCCTGCCAAGAGTTTGATTGAGTGCCAAGAGTTTGAAGTTAAATATCTTACCTGAAAGCATTGAATAAAGTCCTCGTTGGTGTAATTCTTGTATGGTCGCTTACGCTCGCCTTTCTTTCTTCTACGTTTTATTTGCACCTTGGCTGGTGCATCAGACTCCTCGGGGTAATAATCGGGATCTGAAAGATATATTATAAATTACTAAAATTACTTTTTTTAGTACAGATGGTGCTTTTTTAGGCTCTAGTGCGAGAAGTAGCTCATTTTACATCAGGTCCAAAACTTCGGAGGGCCATCTGTACTAAAAAACGTCGTACGAGACACGTGCAAAACGAAATTCGTAACTCGTGTCGATTTAAAACACTCTTCGGTCGTGTTTTAAAACATCGCCACACGTTTCAGATCCTGTTTTTCGCACTTGTGTCGTAATGTACTATTAAATATTTCAATTCAGTTCAATTCAATTTATTTCATGCATTCACCATGGTTACCAAGCTGTTACATATAATATTATTACTGTACATGGTCACCCTACAAAGGCGTAGCACTGTCTTAAGACTAAAAATAGGGTATAGCTTGTTTAGGTACAAACAAGTTTTTTTTGAAGCATAGAGTTCTGGTGCGTCCATACTATTTCCCCACAAGATGATACCGTAGCTTAATTGCCAAGAGGTTCTGTCACTTTACAAGTTACTTCCGGCGTTTTAATTTTTAAAGCAGGTCCCTTCCAGTATAATGAGTACTAGTTATGAAATGCCTTTACATATCAAGTTCAATCATCAAACTAGCAAGATGGTACTTCCTGGTTTAATTTGACGTACGTAATGCAAACATTCGAGGCCAAACTCTCAACCAACCCTACACACAACTGTCAGAAACTATGGCTCATAACTTCAAAGGTTTTAAAGAAAAGTCGTCACACCTTGATATCATGGAAAAATATAAGTTATTTGAAGAAATTATCAACAAAACAACACAACAATGTGTACCTAACTAAAAAAGGAAAGGACTCAAGCTGGATGTCAGGAAAATCAATTGAACTACTTGAACAAAGAAAATCCCTTATAAGCAACAAAGATACAATCGGAAGAAGGAAACAGATTTCAGAAATTAGTAAAGAAATTAACAAAAATTTAAGAAAAGACCGGAAACACAAAAGAATGAAAACGATTGAGCACCATATAATACAGACAGGTGGTATCAAGAAAGCCTACAAGGAGCTATCTCAAAGTAAGAATTGGATTGTAAAAGTAAAGGATAGAAACCAACACCAATACAGAAGAAAAGATATTATAGAAATCGCTACATCATTTTACAAGGAACTGTACAGGAACACAACAATCCACAGTGAGGTAGGACTTAACGAGAACTCTGACATTCCCACAATACTGCAGGAAGAAGTTGAAAGGGCCTTAGAAACGCAAGGCATGGGCAAAGTTCCTGGACCAGACGGAATAAGTAATGAGGTACTAAAGCAAGCCAAAGAAGCAATAACGCCTATCCTTACAGATCTCTTCAACGAAATATTAGACACCGAGGCTATACCAAACCAATGGATGCAGTCCAACATAATCCTAATATATAAGAAGGGAGACAAACACGATATTGGGAATTATAGGCCCGGCCCATAAGTGAATTATAATATTCTTTTGGAGAAATAAATTCTTAAACCATAAACCATAAGCCTGATGTCTAATGTTTACAAGATATTCGGGAAAATTATTCTAAAGCGAATAGAAACAAGACTGGATGAGGAACAGCCAAAAGAACAGGCCGGCTTTAGGAAAGGCTTCTCAGTGCTGGACCATATCCATGTTGTGAGACAAATCATAGAGAAATACAACGAATATAACCTAACATACTACATAGCATTTATCGATTATAGCAAAGCCTTTGACTCTCTCATACACAACAAAATATGGCTAGCACTGAAAAAACAAGGCATACAGAGCAAATATATTAGGATAATTAGTAACATATATAAACATAGCACATCTTGCATCCAACTAGAGAGGAAAGGAGAGCCCTTCAATATAGAAAAAGGTGTCAGACAAGGGGACCCTCTATCGCCAAAGCTGTTCTCTGCGGTCTTAGAAATGGTATTTAGAGACCTAAACTGGGATCAATATGGTCTTAGTATTAGTGGTTACCATCTTACACATCTAAGATTTGCAGATGACGTTGTCTTGTTTGGGAAAAATGCAGAAGAAATAAACAAAATGATAAATGATATAGAGGCCCACAGTAAGGTTGTAGGATTAACCATCAATCTAGAAAAAACAAAGGTGATGACAAATGGCAACAGGACCAACATCAAGGTGGGAGAAGAATTGGTGGAGTATGTAAATGAATATATTTATCTTGGACAAATAATTTCCCCTAAAGATGTCATACAGAAAGATCTGGAGCGAAGAACTGCAAATGGGTGGAAAAGATACTGGTCCCCAGTGGCGGCTGCTGACTTCGAGAACCGGTGGTGCACTTAGTATAGTTAGTATGGAAAATAATGTCGTAATTAAAAAATGCAATTTGCACATTTATTTTCACACGTTTCATAAAATATTATTTTATTTACTATACCTACAGTTTTAATTTTGTAATTATTAAATTAAGAAATTCCGTGTAATGAACACTAATAAATAACAAACAGAAACAACAAGTGCAAAGATATTACGTCTCTCCGGCCGATGCGCGCCGCCTCGTGTCTAGTCGGGAACTTCCGGAAGTCATCGGCACCGCCCAGTCGGGACGGCGCTCCGAATTCGCATATTTCTTCATACAGTTTGTACGTAGCATCTTCCGTCTCACGCGCCAGAGGTGTTTACGCGATTCCCATACAATTTCGACTTGATGACGAGTGCGCTCCGCCGAGCGCACGGATGACTTTTAGTACGCGCGAAAAAAATAATTTAACGGACTTCGCCACAGTGAATGGCTCTATAGATTTTTAAAAAATATGAAAATAAAAATATAGGAATGTAGTATGGATGGAATTGGTAATTTGTTAAAAATGTTTATTGATAACGATTCTGTAAAATTTTATGGTAGTGCAGCGCACGAGCGCACTTAAGGTACAGCCGCCACTGCTGGTCCCTAAAAGAAGTGTTCAAGGATAAAAACCTACATTCTAATACAAAAGGCAAATTATTCAATACATGTGTTTTGCCAGTACTAATGTATGGCAGCCAAACCTGGGCTCCCACGAAAACCACCATGTCACAATTAGCATGCTGCTAGCGAGCCATGGAGAGGAGCATGCTAGGTATCCGTAAGAACGACAGATGGCGAAATACCCAAATAAGATACAGAACGAAAGTGCAAGATCTCACAAAAAAGACTAAAAAATTAAAATGGAAGTGGTCAGGCCATATAATTCGAGGTGAAGACAAATGGAGCAAAACTGTCACTCAGTGGTACCCTAGAGAGGGGAAGCGATCCAAAAGAAGACCCCTACTCAGATGGGACGACGACATTGCGCAGGTAGCAGGATAACACTACCTTCAAGAAATTCTTCCGTCTCATCTCCCTCCGCCTCATCCAGGATAGCTTCCACATTCTGCCCCACCATGTCTTCGTCCATCTCCAAGTACTCCACCTCTTCATATTCCTGAAAGTCTTTAGCTTCGTAATCCACGCGGACCTCTTCCTTGATTATCACTGTGATGTCACCGGTCACTGGATCTGTTTGAAAGGAAATGAAAAATGTTTATTTGAAGCTAAAATAGAAACAAAAAGAAAACTTATCTATGTTTAATTTTAAACTAAATACTGAGCACCAAAATGGATGCCACTCTGCATATGTCAATAACTAAAGGGCTTTATTTTATGGCACTTGCTGTTTGCCTCTCTAATGCACACACATATTATTGGCATATATTATTGGCAGAAAGAATACCCCATAGGAGTCACGTCCCTCAGACATGCGGCTACGACTCAGAAGAAGATTATTGGCTAGAAAAAGAGGTAAAAAGCAAAATTGTAAATTGTCATTTTATAAAACAAGACCCAGAAATATTCTTTGTGAATTAAGACTAATAACTGTTGATGACTAATAGATGTATTTGTTACTTAGTATTATATTCAATGAGCGGATTTTTATTTTGTTGTAGTTTTTTTTTATTTTCCAAATTTGGACTTTTTTTACATTGTTCTACTCAGAATCTCGAGCTTTTTCGATCCTGATAGAAATAAAAAAGTGTCCCTAAACAAAAATCCCATTGAGTTACTATTTATCATACACTTTCTTCAACCGTAACTCAGTGGAAGACAAAAAAATGTATGGAATTTTCGGGACACTTTTTTCTGCTAATGAGGATCGAAAGAGCTCGCGATTCTGAGTAGAAAAAATATAAAGAAATCCAAATTTGGAAAATTTGAAAAAACTACAACAAAATAAAAATCCGCTCCAATATACTCCCTTACCTAGTACCTGCTCTGATTCTTCAGGTAGCTCAGTGGAAGATATCAGCTGGTTCTGACTAGACAGAACAAGTTGCCGGAAGTTATAAGCTTCAGATGTTCGCTTGGAGCAGTCATCACAGATCTGTTCCACATGTAGATTCTTAGGTTTTGGCCACTGTGAACAACATTATGTTAAAGTTATTT
>JALPQI010002409.1:0-74234 GCA_025490895.1 Thaumatotibia leucotreta
GCTGGGGCAAATGTTGCCAGTGATATAAAAGCTGTCGACTATTCCAATGATGCCATAAAAAAGATGCGTTCAGTTCGCCCCTTTTCTTAATTTACTTCATGCGTGACTTTCACACGACCAGACAGAAGTTCGTGGCTTTCTTGCGGTTTTCTGTTTTATTTTTAATCAAAACGATCAAAGAGATAGGTACTACAGCGAACTTCAACGTTTTGAGGATTTTCCTTCTGTCACTCCAACTAAGGCGTCATTGAAGTGACAGAGACCATCAGAGACGGGTGCTTCGATGTTTGTAACTAGTGTCACTATACCTACACATCTACTTGAACCTTTTGTCTCTTATTTTCTTGTACGTGCGTGTAGTAACGCCATTATAAACTAGTGCATTTGCAAAACGCACATGAATGAGTAGGGTACCCTCGTGTCACTGTCATTGTCATTCATTGTAATCATTGTCTTGTATTGTATTGTCAGCGACTGTCACGTGTCTTGTCGGACGCCATGCGCGCGAATATTTGTAGTTGAAGTGATGAACCACGTTTGTATCATTAATCGAAATCCAAATACTTAATGGTTTCTGGATCTAAGTTGTCGCGTTTTAACTAATAATTTTTGGTATAGTTGTAAAAACACCACATTAGCGGCTGTACGACATATAGGTAGACATGTTCTAGTATTAATTATGAGTATTATGACGCTTTTGGTTTGGAGTCCAGCCCAAAAATGCGCTTTGAATTCCATAAGTTCAAAATTAAGTAACTTCCATGTACTTATTAGCAGAATATACTTAGCAAAACCACTCTGTTCCCATTACAGATTTAAAAGACTTCGGCCTCTGCAGCAAAATAATGGCTGTAATGACGCAGAGTTCAGAACTTTCAGAAATTAGTCAGAATAGGTATTAGGTACCTACCCACTCGCTCCAACACATCCCCTAATTCTCAAAGTGGTCTGGTCTGGTGTATCTTCTAAATCTTCTAAGTTCTAGTAGTCTGTGGGTTTGGTGTGCCGGGCGCTGCGACTCTCATCAACTCTCGTGTCAAAGCCCGAGCCGAGCTGCCTGCGCACCGATTTGAGCGCCTCACCTCTCGGGCGACGAGGCGGCCGATCCGCGATAGATGGCATTCGGGTCGCGCGCAGTCTACGCACGGACGTACGTTGCAGCGTTGCGCATTCGCTTTATCGTTCACATTATTTCAACGCTCGTTTTTTGTTCGAATCGTTTTTGGGCTCGCTCGACGGGAAACGCACTTTTATTTTACATTGAATACATTCTCCCGGTTAGATGTTTTTGTTGACGATGACGTAAAAACGGTGCCGGTGACAAGGGTGATGTGAATTGTGTTGTGTTGTGATTGAGATGTGCCTTGTGTAGTTCTGGTTAGAATGGGATACGCGTCAGCTGGAACGGGGCGGGCGGCGCACGAGGCGCTGCTGGCCCGGCAGGATGCCGAACTTCGGCTCATGGAGACAATGAAGAGGAGCCTTCAGGCTAAAATGAAGAGCGATCGGGAATACGCCCTCGCACTGTCTGCGGCAGCTGCTCAGGGCCAGAAGATGGACAAATGCGAGGAACTTAATGGTAAGGTCTTTTATTTTGTAGGTACGTCTTTTACACGAATATTTCTCCCTTGTATTCAAACATAAAAACCTAATAGGTATTAGATTCTGCCCAATCAAAATTCTAATAAGTATCTCAAAACAATCAGAACTGCAAATGATAAAAACAATTGATGTAATTCACGCGAACGTTAAATTTAAATTACCTACCTACATTCGTCGGAAGCTAACAAAAGCTCCCTGACATGCCAATCCCATCCTACCGTCAACTAGTAAAAAAAATATATATTGAGAGAGTTCGTCATTTTGAAAGATGGGGCTCGACCTTAGTATCCCATATGTCCTGGGTGCCTTGTTATTACTTAATGCCTTATATTGATCAGTCCCAATAGTCCCAATCCCAACTCACGGAGCGGAGATTTAATTGACTATTTCATAAATAGGTACATAGTCCTACACATAAGTCAGAGAGGGTTGTTTTGTTGTTGTTTTGGATGACCTTACATTACGTTTCGTGTCAGGCGATGCCAGTCTGCTTAGTTGACACAGTTGTTTCTTGGGCCCATACCTAAATAATAAACTATTCAGCTCTATTCTCACAACTGCCAACTGGTATCGGAGTACAAAGGATTTAACATCCACCACAGCGACACCAGCGCCACTAGTTACACCTCTTCAAATTAGGGTTGCCAGAATCCTCAGCCTATCTCAGTCCACTGGACGTAGGCTGTTATCAATGCGCATGGTAGGCATTAGGAGGCAAATGCCCATAATCGCCACGCTGGGCAAGTGTATCCTCTCCTCTATGATGATGGTGCTGCGCATCATCAATCTTATATAAATAAGTGGCCAGTGACACTTCAATCCCTTAGTCGACTCTTACGACTCCCACAGGAAGTGTTGGTAAAATATTTTCTCACTGCCGTCATATTTTTTACGGTTATGTTATGTTTATGTACAATTGAGTTTCACTGATGCGATGTCTACCGCGAACGAAATATGAAAGAAAATGTAGAAGAAAAGTACTGGTGGTTCGGTTTCCTGGGTCAAGTATCCGGCTTTTTGACTTTAGGTTAGGACCTGGCAACTCTACGTCTTGTAAAACTTATTCTTAATTTGACGGTTGAACAACAACTGAACGTTTGCTATATTACGTAAATTAAATTTTAATATTTGTTCGCACATTCCATCAGTTAACTTTTTGTAGTAAGTAGCATTACTTCAATAAGAATTAAAAATATTGAGAATAATATCGTCATTGGGATCACATACTGTCGAGAAAAAAATTGTTACGTAATTTGTAGGTATATTAGGTACATCGTTCATTACATGAGGTATCAATCATGAGGTATAATCGTAATAATCTAATAACTAATTCCGAAAAGAGGAGCCAATAACTTAGACCCTTAAATCTTAATTGCATTAATTATTATGTCCTCTTTCGGGATTACTTATCCGAAATATTAAGTATTCGAAATTACCCGAAAACACCTTGGTATTTCTTTTGGCGGTCTTTAATTATCGCTACATCAAATAAATCTATATTTAATGGCCACCTACATCATAAACTTCCGAATAGGATAAAATAAATCTCTCTTGTCACAAAAAAAAAATTGGTCCATTTATAAACGGCCTAACGGAACTTGTAGCGAATTTTACATCCCCTGTCCATCTGGCAGGTGACCTAGCTTTCCTAGAAAACTTAGCTACCTACCGTTAGCGATGCGTGATCTCTGTCCTAATGTCTGATTTACCATATTAATGTAGTTCAATGATACCAGAAACTAAAGTACACGAGAAAATAAACTAAGAATCGACAAGGCCCCGTTATCACCACTAATTTACTTACCTATTTACTTGAAGTCTATAGTGTTTTTTGCTTTCGCATCCACAGTTGACTGTGTTGACAACCCTAGTACCATTACCATAGAGATTACCTTCTTTACGGAGAATAATAACCCCAATTGCGAATTGCTGAGAATATAATATTCGACGCTAATTGATGGATTATCCTATAATCTTCACAACCATACTGCTGGTAGGTAATTCAACTTCGGACGGCTAATCGATTTTCTTGTTAAGTTTTCGAACCAATTTACTTACCTAACCTACATTTATCATAAATCATAAAGCAATTACAAATTCTTACCTAACTTCACCAAACCGACTGTGTTAGAAAATAGTTATACTGTAAGAAAGTGAAAAATCTTTTTATAGATGCTTATTTTTGTAAAATTCTATAGAGAAAAGCCATCAAGTGTCTTTCACTTCCAGGCTCAGTCATAGCTTCGGCCTGGCGCACCATGACTGAGGAGTGGGAGAACACCAGTCGGCAGATCAAAGCCAACGCCGAGGCTCTGGAGGCCCGCGCCCTGGACCGCCTCACCTCGCTCATGGTCGAGCGCAGGAAGGCCCGGAAAGTCTACCAAGAAGACCACGCGAAGATATCCTCGCAGTTCACACAAGTGAGTTATCCTTGTAGAAAATTCTGCCGAGAACAAAAGAAGAGCAGTGAGCTGAGTGAGCACGTCCGCTTATCTCACTGTTTTACATAGAGTTCTCAGTCTGGTTTATTTTTTATCTGGATTTGCATGACCGCACGTGTATCACCAAATTAATATTCGTGGTTTTGAATGACTGTGCACATTGGTTATAGAAATCGCCAGCTCTAGCCACTAGACATTATCCAATCGATTTCATTGCCATCAGCATAGTGAGATTGTGCGTGAAATCATATCGCCTTACACTCTAAGTTGTACTGTGGAGAGTCTTGACTGTACAGGTTGAATGGTAAATATTTTCATTAAAATTGAGGGATTCGAACTTTATTCTTAAAAATACAACGTCTTTCAAATGAATCTAATGATTGTATGACTGTTCATACCCAGTCCCTTTGAAATATAGGCAGGTACCTAGTACCTTCTTAGAGTATTGCGTTCGTAGGTTATTATTTATTTTAATTGCCGTAACCTACCAAGGTGCCAAGTGATCTCATTTATCATTACAACAAAATACCTACGCACCTACTGCTTTGTCTTATATTATAATTCAAATTTTCACAATAATTATCATTATTATTAAAAAAAAAAATCTAACAAAAGGGCTGTATAAATAAAGCTTATTTTGTTGTCGCACATTCTATATAATATGTAATTCCTTTGTTAACCTACTTAATACATAGTTCATGAGTAAAGTTTGTCTTTGTCACCGTGCCCACACGCCGTCCAATCGAAACAATATAAACTTTCGAACGACACACGACTATGACGACTAATGTCGTAAGCCGATAAACTTATCACCGTGTCGGATCACGTCTAGCTGTCGATAAGTAACTGACTCACCCACTTACGGGTTGCGGTATAAAACCGCTCGTAAATATTTTGTAATTGACAAAGGCTTTTAGCCGTATAGTTTGTCAACAAATACTGGTTCCACGGTGTTCTGTACTTTTAATACGCAATACACTTTTTTTCAATTTTCTGATTTTGATTTTGGATTAATTGAAGATTCGTTTATGTTTTTATTAGGTATCGTTAAAATCTCACGACGACTATTTGCCCGATTCATTAAAGCCCGACGTTTCTTAGAAAATTAACTTGAAATCTTCCCGGTAAGTTCTCCGCCCAGTCTCGGATGTTGTTGTAATCATAATCATACTGCTCTTGCTACATTTGAATGAATGTGTTAAGTGTCGGACCGTTACGACCGGTTGGGGTAGACGACGCTTGCGTTGTAATTGAAACGTTGTATGCATGTTCGTATTTCACTGGCACATACGTGGTTTAGATCACGGGTTTTATTTTATTCCCATTCCTTCCTATCGTCGATCAAGTTGCAGCACCCTGTTCGCTCTACATAATTAGGTCTCAGGCTAAACTATATCTAGGCTAATTTAAACAGCTGTTAGAAATTTTCAACCTGTTTTAACCGTATTTTTATGTCGACTAACTGATCGCATTCGATCCAGAAAATTATTGATGACGGTAAATGACTCGAGCTAAATTATCGGACCTGGTCATCTGTTGCTGATCGGACGATTGGACCATTAAATGCAATGCACCAGTTGTCTAAAACAGCGACAATAATTGTGTCTAGCAGTTTAGACCACGATACAAAAAAAACTTTATGTGAAAATTAACTGGCCTGTGTTGTCCTCGCACACGATCTTTAAACAGGTCATTATGTGTATGATAGCGAATTGCAAGGTTATAATTCCCGGTCTGCCCGCTAATCGGGCTTATTGCCAATTTTTTGGTAGCACGTTGTAAATAAAAATGCGATATTGGCGCCGAGCGGCATTTGCTTTTATAACTAGGTCTGCTTACTCAAACTCCCATAAATTTTGCGTTGTTTTGAAATCTAAACCCTATTCTGCCCTATCGTAGGCAGATTTTTAGGTCTACAATTATTAAGATACGAGATCTTAACATTAAGTTTTCGCTCTTGAAATCGCGACGCCCTAGTATTCCAAATGCTCATTTGTAATGTTATACAACAGATGTTGGTGCTGAAATATTTACATTGTTTCAAGTTGTTCTAGTCTCCGACAGAGTTTATTTCGTGATACTTCGTTTGTTTGAAGATGGTTTTGAGATCTCGCTGACTGATCTGACCACATTCTAACAAACAAAAGCAGTCGAGTTCATATTATGTATTTACTTTAACATTGCAAATATCAGGTTCCAAATTCTTAAAATTATCAGACTACTCATTTTAGCCATGGACTAGTTTTTTTCAATTCTCCTGTGATATTGCCCTCGACTGTACGAGACCAGCCTATGGAGTTATTTGTATGTAGGGAATGCACTTCAGTTAATGAATGACTGACATTAGAGTCCGCAGTAACGACCTCCTGGAATGCGTGGGCCTATCCCCGTAGAATGACAATGGCTGCAGGTCATTGCCTGGTTCAAGATGAAAATTTAGCGTGACACGCGTAGTTAGATGTTAGAGAACAAAGGAATATTTATCTCAGCAAAGAAGCACGGTCTCAACTAGAAGACGATGAAGTTTGAGATAAAAACTACTGACCACCGCTTTGTGTAAACCAATTACAAGGCAAATTTACCGTAATATCCTAAAAAGGAAAGCTTAGCTGAGATTGATCGGTAAACAAAGCTGCCCAGACACAACTAACAAAGTTTGATATATCCTGTCTAGTCTACGCTCTCGCTCAGGTAATCTGGGTATGTTACAGCCTAGAGAGGGACACAAGACTTGCCGTGGTCTCGTGAGAGAGCCGGGTAAAGTGCCGGGATTGGCTGCAGCACCTGTCACCGTTCATTGGCCTGCGCCCGGCGCGTGCACCGACGTCTTACATGTTTTTATTGCAGTGCGATTATTTCCACTAGCTTTTTGTTGACAAAATGCTAGAGTTCCGATGTTGAATGTATTTATATACTCTGACATGCGCAGTAATTTAGTTCCAGTTTATTAAGAACTTGAGTTTAAATAGGAACTTACGTAACCTACAAATGTAGATCGGTTTATTATTTGGATTCCTGTATTCAGGCTCTCTTTACATAAACCTGTTTTTATTTAGTATTAATTTATTTCATATATTCTACAAATTGTCGGTATTTGAATTCTACACTTTATTTTATAAATTTCCAATTAAGTATCCCATGACATTCCACAAAATGTTACGCTCGACCGGACTTCCCGACGCCCCACTCTGCCCCGCAACCCCAGCGTATGACTCCAAAAGTTTAATGAGAATTGACTCATGACTCATGACATCAAACATTCTATGAACTTCAATGAGTACAGATAACGTTGATGTGTCAATGTTCTTGTTTCCGAGTAGTTGGTGCGGACGTGGCCTAGTTACGAGACTGCCGAGTGACTTCGGTCGCAGATCGAGTGTCCCATCCGCGGTCGACTGAAGATGTGGGATCTAGGCCGCGACGTCGCTTCCCTCTTGATGGGAAGTTGTCACGGTGTAGAACTAAGTATAGATATGTTTTTCCGATTAGATTCAACTTTTCTGCTAATTTTGCTATGTCCTTATGTGATTGTGGCAAATCTCGGATTGGCCATTTTTTACACGGTATCAGAAAATATAGTACCCTCACTCTACTATATTACTCGTGTTGTTTATAGTTCATCATCATATCTGCCGAAAGACGTTCACTTCTGGACATAGGCCTCCCATAAAAATGGCCACAATCATTGGTTGCTTATAAGTTATAGTTAAACAAAAATATATTTATCTTTCAAGGTATACAGTTTGTTATTTCCTTATTTTTCTGTTTAAATTATCTTCAAGAGGAACTTAAAAATTTACCCATTGTCTAACTTACCGCGTGCACATTTACTTATTGACTTTCTTTAAATTTTAACTGATCTTCTCAATCTCAAACACGGATCTTTGATGATTTTTGAGTCATGAAAACTAAGGTCGGTGTAGTAAAACTAAGGTCAATTTTCACAATACCATAAGTATCGTGACGCATTACTCGCGTCACCACTTCATCAGTCCTCATTTGTGTCGAATTTCAAAACAGTATTAGTAATGTCCCAAATGATTTTTATTATCAGCAACTCTCTCATAAATGTACAGTCAACCAATTGGAACCCTAGGCCACTCAGGAACCATGTCAAAGTAACGTTATCAATCAGATTGTAAGACATTTCAAACGGCTTTTCATTTTGACATGGATCTAGAGTGGCCTAGGGTTCCAATTGGTCGAGTGTACGTAAATGTAATAAAGTGGAAATTAAAAACAACCGCAGTCACATTTTCAGGAAAGTGTCAAACGAACCATCAACTTCCTAATAAACAATTAATCATCACCACAAAAAATATAACAAATAAAGGGTCCAAGGAATGCATATGTCTTAGTAACTTAAATTTAAATAGTTATTCATTGATGTTTTGAGGTATACTTGGATACTTCTGTATTAAAAACAAACTAGACAGTCCCTTTCCGTGGACCTGCAGATCTAACTCTATTTAATCGTTAGGACATCAGATCTAAGACTGACTACAAAATCTTTATGTTTATGATTTGGATTCAGCTGTTGTTCATGTAGGCCGAGCTGAGATGCAACTAGGCCAAACTGCCGGTTTCAAATGAGTCCTGCTATTTCTGTAAATGAATAGACGATTGTATACTTTTTGTATACGTTTGAAGTAGACAAGAGTTAATTTGACAGATTTGAATCATTAGTGGCCTGTCTTTTATGTTGTCGACATGGTTGATTGTTTGTGATGTGTGGAAGTACCTATATTATTATTGAATTAAATATACATATTTCATTATTATAATGTATATGACTAGTTAACTAAGCGCCTACTTAATCATTGATTAGCTTCATAAACGGCTTAGACGATCAATCTTTTTGTTTTAGTATTTGTTAATGTATAAGGTATTATAGGTAATTACTGCAATGCTGCAATCTTGCAGAAAATGGACCTCTCGTAATCTGTGACATCTATTTTCAAAATCATACAATAAAATAAAATATGGTCCTTGTGTTCAATAATGAGACTGCGAATCAACGTATTTAGTTCGACGTGAATGTTAAACTCGGCAATATTTTTTCCTGCAAAATTTGGCGGTTATAAAAATACAAGAATACCTAAATATTGATTGCCTGATTGACGAATACCTACAATAATTATATCGTAATTATAATAGCCAGAAAATCTCTAATTTCCGTTGCTCTAAGTAGCTCTGAACTATTAAGTATTTAAATATAAGAATAACTGCACCATAATATTTGCCAACACAATAGTGTTGCTTTTGACACATTATTGATTGGATTTACATTTGGCAAACAGCCACGCATTTTCTGTGGCATATTTTAGCACAATCTTAATAAGAAACACTGGTTTACCGATATTTATATCATGAACGTTCTCACTTCCATTTCCTTGAGCTCGCTTCTTGAGTTCCTGAATTTGTTTGCACACTCGAAATTCGAAATACTATGTCAGACGCCAGGCTCATTTAAAATGATGAATTGATGATCCTTATGACATTCTTCGATCAAAATCACCTTGCATGAAAACCGAAATTTAGGCCTCATGCTTGTTTCAAACTTTACCACTAATGATTCGATGAGTTATTCCTTGAGTTTTGATTTGAAGAATGCTGATGCTGATGCAAGCTAGTGCACTGCAGACAGTGCAACCATGACCCAAGAGACCAGTAGTAGTGATAAACGAATGATTGGAAAGAGATATCATGTCACAGCAAGTCTGTTTCGATGCATCTCATTGTTATTGCGCAAGATCGAACCGTCTCATTAGTGGGCCGGCCGCGCGGGGAAAGTGAAATCAGCCGATGAGTGAAAGTCTCCCATCGCCGTTATCTAATTTTGATACTTCGGCAACAGGTTGACGTGACGTCACACCTGCTCGGGTTACGGATGCTGCAGATTAACCAAGATATTGAGGAGTCTTGACATTGAATTGAAACTAAATGTCAACGGTTGTTTGTCTTTGTACCAGGTCGTACAAATTCCTTCGTATTATTATGTGAACTACGTGGAAGTATTTATATTAATTTATTATAGGCTGTGTTACGCAACTAACTACTAATAAACTTGCCATGAAAATATCTACTGGTATCCATAGATGTTTGTATAAAAGTACGAGTAGGTATCGATATGTATTACTAAATAATCACCAAATTAAAAATTTTAAAAACCGACTTCAACCGATTTCTCAAAGATCCCCGATTTGTTTCCATCATTGGTTTCCTCAAATCCTACTTTCTGAATGCAAATTCTTGTAAATGAATGAAAATTACCAAAAGCGCCATACATGTACCTATAACATTTGAAGAGATCCCTCGATTTCTCCAGGATCCCATCATCAGACCCCAACTTGGTGCCAATGGGACCATCTCGGGGTAATACACGTTCGATCACAAAAAGAAATTTTAGAATCGGTTCACTATTCTCGGAGATATCAGGTAACATACATACAACAAAAAAAAAAAAAAAAAATTCAGTCGAATTGAGAACCTCCTCCTTTTTTTGAAGTCGGTAAAAAAATAATTAACAAAATAATGTAGGTAACACTGTATGAGCCATTGATTGAACCAGCGAAATGTAATTCCTCAATAAGTAGGTAAATACTGCACAATTGCATATGCATGCGTAAGTTCACCGACGACACAAAGAAGCTTTATCTGCTATTCTACTACATTCCAAGCACAGTTGTTCTAAACGGTTATCCGTCAGGAATTCCTTTTACCACCGCAAATATCAAGGCTGCTGTGTCTTGCAAGATAAGCAGAAGTACCTACAACAATGCGTATGCTTGTATTAGACGATAAGATAGTTTTGCAAGATTATAAATAATTCATTATTATTTGAATATTAGTTACCTACGTTATTATCATATTATAATATCAAAGTTCAGAGAAACTTTGTTAAAAAATAATCTTAGGCTGCTATACTCGGTATCAGACACGGAAATGGGCTTGCTTGAACGCATTTATGTTTCATACATTAAAACAATTGCTTATGAATCTTATGATTTACTAATATTATTTGATATTCCCTATATGTGTGTATACTCCCTTTCCCTAACCACCACCCGTGCCACCAGTGTCGGATAAAATAATCTTAAATGCAACAATTTGGTGTTAAGTTGTTTGTTAAATATGTATTAGAAATTCTACATTTGCGAGGTTTTTTATATAATTATAAATTATAATTGAGTATTTTATTAATATCAAAGTTCACGGACACATTACACTCCACAATCCACTGCACTGGCACAAGCTTGGAAGATATTATTTTTCAATTTTTGCTTCAGTTTATCAATAAAATTCATATTCGTCGATGTTTCCCAGTCCTCTTCTGGTTTTCCGGAAATCTTTCTGCCTTCCTCATTTAGGTGCGTCATCAGCTTAATGGTCCCGAAATTTTCACGAACCGTCACGTTGCAATTGATGCCCACCATTTGTATTTCGCCTTCGTTCTTATCAGCATCCACGGTATTATTGTTTCCAATAATTCGTAGTCGTGTTTTGTTTTCGTGTATTTTGATAGTCAAATTGTTTCCAGTTAACGAATATTTCTTCATTGTTGATGGTTCGGATTATATCGGGCAAATGAGTGAGCGCCGGACGTTGCAGCAATTTTATTTGAGATGTTTTTCTTCGGAACGGCAATTCCAGTTAGCAGTTCTTCCCCTGTGATGCATGAGTTCACTTGTTATCGGCTTTAGGTCAATATATCATTGCCGATCCGTCGTGACGTAATGATTTCTTTGAGCTAATCTTAGCTTACCGTACCTATAAATAAACTATGGTAATAAAACTAATAAGGAATAATGCCATACGAATTACTTGTATGTAATTTGCAAATCTGTTCACACTTATGAATTGCAAGTAGGTAATGACAAAAAGTGATGTATTAATTTATATTAAGTTACGTATGAACTTAATCTTTTGGCTGTTGTTTCCATTGCATCGCTTGAAGTCAACCGGTTTTAATTTTGATCTTCGATTTAGCATAATTTGCACGGATCTGGCAGCCACACTTATTTTGGTTCTGTAGCCTGTAAGCGAAGGTACTAGCAGCCCTGTTCCCACGGCCGTGGCGGACGTATTGTTGCACCCTGCTGGCGTTTCTCAACATAAATATAGACTCAAGATCAAGGGCCTTACGTGTTTCGATTAAAATATATATTTGCTTGGCTAATTATTCGTTTGACACGACTTTAGCTAAGTTACTGATCGTGGTTATTTTACATAGGGATACCTTTTATTACCCACATGTATGTGACGATAAAAGCATAATACAGTGTGTAGGCACAAATTTAGGTTTCATAGTACTACTGGTATTTACACTGGCTGCCATGTAAGTCATGTTCGACTCACTAGATCCTGCTTGCTTCTTTATAATAAATATAAGATAACAAATTAACCTATTACGCCTGGATTTCTAATTTGTTTAATTTGGTGTGTGGAAATACCTTTTACCCGTATTTATGTTCCCTGATAGTTCGGTATCTGTAATCACCTCATCAGTCAATCAAGGACTTTATATTAGCGAGCACTTTTCATAATACCTTGTCTAAAATATCACAAAAAAAAAATTGTTATAAAGGGGTTTCACGACATGTCCTGCGTAACGTGTTTCGCTCTTTAATTGATGTGTTAATTTAGTAACAAAATGCGACTTAATTGCAGAAGTAGGAAACAGGAATATAGTCGCTTGAAAACATTTCCATGTAATAAAATCTACATTAAATTTTTATGTTCGTATTCCCTTTGACTTAGCCGCTTAAAATGTTCTAAGACTCATCTAAGCCAGCCATATTGGTTCGTATATTCCGCCCACTTCTGAAGCGATTGGCCCGAACTTCCCAGAAATGAGACCGTGAAGCAATTTGCAGGTTTTATCGATCGATCGTTAATGTATTCTGTTTCGTCTTCGGCGATATGCAGCCAATTGCTTAAGGCCTGTACCCACTACATATCGTGGTCTGCCAATTGCTCTCAATCTTTCTATTTCATCAAAGACTAGCTTTATTAATTAATATGTAGCTAAAATAGCATTTTTTTCTAACTAAGAACTATCTACCATCGGAAGTTTAGTTCGCGAAAAACTGATGATAAGGATCAAAACGTTCACGTGTGCTAACATAGCGTGTGTCTTATGGTCTCTGCACTCACAAGACTATAACATTCCACCTCTTATGTACCTATTAATGAAGTTTTAAGAAATCTCTTTACCTGCTTCGAATCAAATCTTGTGGATGCATATTTGTAGTTGTTGTTTATGTTATGAATACGAAGCGGTCTCCTCTCCTGAGTTTTTATTTTTATATGGCAATAAGATTGCGATCTCCGTAGCCTATCGTCCGATCTGTGTAGTGGGTGCACACCTTTACCCCGACTTTGTGATGCCGCGAGCCTCTGTTTACTTATTTTGAAGCAACCGATCTCGCGCCGCCGGTCGCTCGTTAGTTTCCAGACCTGTTATTTGCGTCTGACCGCCTCCATCGTCGATAAGTTTCAAAACCTCTTGACTTAGCTTAACATAATAGTAAAAACAATTTAACTTGAAGTGGGATAAAGCTTAAACTTAAAGAAATGAAGTAGGATGCGAGGTGTATAAAGAAGCTGCCCTGCCTTTACTTGGATTCGCCGCTTATTCGTTGCGTGAAATTACCCTTTATATCGCAGCTGAATATTTTATTTATTTTAAATATACGGTACCGCTAAGATCACGTTTTTATAGCTATTAATCCACCTATTATAGTTTGACAGCGCTATAGCTAGTATTTTCTTTCATTTCTGATTTTCTAGATATGTAGGTACTTGGTTTCGGTAACTTCAGTGAATAATGGTTATACATAATGGATAATACCTATGTAAGTTGAAGTATTATTATTTTATAACATTCCACACTATGTTTAAAACTATCGATTCCAAATTACATTTAATTATGACGACAAGACAACACACCGCTAACGCTAAACAAGACAGTCAATATTATTATGACCATTCGTTTTGTGACTTGAGGGTCGAATAAATAGGTAACTTAAACAAATAACAAAAAATTGCGAACTTGGCCTTAAAATTTGAACAAGTCATAATTATTAATTACACTACCTACATCGTCACTGAACTATTAGATAGAGCCGTGCGTCCATCCATATAAAAGCCATATGCCCAATCAGTCGCAGTCGCAGCGAATTAATCGTGACAACAGAAATAGCTGTGGCCGTTCGTCTCGTCCTCGCTTTAGCCTTCCTGCACATTCTTGTACAATAATCATTTGAGACCTAGTTTTAAGTGTTTCATTCATGCCAGATTCAACCAATCTACCCCATTTTTTTTTTCGTAATATCTTGTGGTACGCCTAAGGAATCGAAGGAATATAATGTTTGCAGTTATGCACTATTTTGTACCATATTATAGTGACAGTCTTCTTCTTCTTCTACCTAGCGTTATCCCGGCCTTTGCCAGGGTCCGCTTTCCTGCTACATTTCCTCCACTTTACGCGATTCTGGGCATCTTCTACTGTAAGCCCATTCACACTCATGTCAGCCTTCATGACATCTAGCCATCGCTTCTTTGGTCTGCCGCGGGGTCGGGGGCCGTCAAGGGCTAGGTTCAGGCATATGTTTCCTACGTAGTAAGTACAATGTTGGCTTTAAATGTTGCTTAGGATTCTGATTCCTTAAATCGTACGTATCTAAATCAACTTATCCCTAATTTGAAACCACGCGTGATCTGTGTAAATAGCTCATTGTTCACCATAATCGACAATACGTTTTGTTGTTTAAAGTCATTGTCTGAATCCTGAACCATAATGATGCCGAATTGGATGTTGTTATTAATTCGTCGAGGTACGTCACCGCGTATTAAGTCACTTAAAGACCGGTTTTACGAATAGGTAACGTATTCAATAAATAAATGGGAACAATTTATTACTTGTATGATATCAACACTGCCATATCATGTTCCTTAAAGTATATTTAAGCAATCGTTTTTATGCAAAAGTAACAATTAAGGTACAGGCGATTTCATGTATGTGGTTGTTTGATCATAATACATTTACTGCATTTGATTCTAATTATCATTAGGTATATAATTTACTAAACAATATATGAATGCTTAATTAAATTGATAAGTAAAACTAAAGAAACTGATTACAATAGTTCAAAAAAAACGCAGGGATGTAAGTAAATAATATGCGATATAATCAGTTTCCACAATTTTATTTCCGTTATTGGTCGGGTCACGTGGGATATTAATAGAAGTTGCCTGGTATATCGGCTTTTGTTCATTTCGACTGAGCAAAGGTAAAAGGTTGCAATGCGCTTATGTTCAGTTATTAAACTTTATTTTTAAATAACAGTAAGAGTTAAGACATTTCTTACAGAAATTAATTATATTTGACCTAAATATGCTTACATTTAACGGAAATAAAAATAAACACCCTGTATTTCATACATTGTCTGTCTGGACTGGACAGTCTTGGTTAAACAGGGTAAGTGAAACTCACGCAATTACCAGGTACAACCATACATCCATCGTTTTCTATCTAGGGGCTTCTAAGTGAATTTTTGTACTGACACTTATCCCCTTTTTTCATAATCGTCTCCTAACTTAACAAGCCGCTAAGTATTTTGTCCCTTTCGCTCTTTTGGACATATTGATAAGACCAAAAGAGATAAACAATACTTAGCGGCTTGCTAAGTTAGCAGATACGTTTATAAATAAGGGGCCAAAGATACAAGTTTCTAGTGTTTCTACAACGCGCTTACATCCAAAGGTTGCAAGCTTCATAACTGCTTAGTGCTAAACTAGGTAGTACATGTAGACAGTACTCTTGTTTACAACTAACCTAGTATAAAGTCCATTACACATTACACTATCTATTCGGTGCTGGCTCCTGGCCGAGGCGGTGTTTCTCGGAACCCGATGTCTCTAAATAGTTCGTTGCACTGTCCGCTGCGGCAATAAACAACTTGTACGGACATAAATTGCGGTAAAGAGACGGTCAGAGTACAAGTATTTCAAACAGCTAAAAGTTTACATTCTATTTTTTAATTTACATCCCAACATTACTTCTTCAAGAAAATATACATACATGTGAAAATAAGTCACCGACAAACGTTTGACTTTTCAACGTTTTTTTATGATAATCGTTGAGAAAATTTAGGCACCAACGACTAAATTAACTATATACACCTGTATACTCGTAGTCTAGCTGGATAAGTGAAACAGAGGGGAAATTGAAACGCTTCATATATAAATTCGGTCCGGGGGAAGTAGAATGTATTTAATATGTTTCACTCACCTACCTAAGTTGACTTCAGGACCTATGTTTGTTCCTGTAAACAATTAATAACTTCATTCATTATTATTTAATTAATTGTTGAACGGAAATATCAATGAGGGTAAAATATTTGTAGAAGTATCCTTATAAAATTTTCTGAGGAAGGAAGTTATGTAATATACCTACATTACAACCCTCCCTGGGCTTGCCCGAATGTAATCCTGATTTATTCCATAATTGTATCATATAAACTTGATGCATTTCTTTCCAAACCATAAAAAAACAAAGCAAAAATAGTTTCTTTCCTATTCAATTCAGCGTAAATATTAAAACACTGTTGTAATACTTATTTACATCTATTTCAGGTTGCATAAACAATTTCTGTAGCAAGTAATGGAAGCAATTTGTTAAAATTATATCCTCCATTGGTGTATAAAGAAGGAGTCAGGCAGAGGTCTTGCGGGCACTGGAGAACTACGAAACGGATTGGGAGGTAACAGCTGACCACGATGACGCTAGACAATGACCAAAATTTACAGTGATAATATTTTTAGATATTTTTTGAATAACTTTTGAGTGCATTCGCGTATATTTCGTAATTTGCCATCATCATCATCACATAGTGACACCCAATACAAGATATAACACTACCTAATAGGGGTTGCTCTGTGCTCTTCTCTTTTGGAGAAAGTAAATCAGGATTACTTGCGCATTAAACAAAAAAATATCTTTTTTGCCGGCTTTGAAGTTATAAATTGTTAAGTAGTAAGTAAGTTAAGTTAGTAAGTTATTATGTGGTTCTTAATATAATCTTCCTAAGCTAGACTGACTTATTGAGGCCGAGTATTTGTTAGTCTAGCCGTGATAAACTGATAATGATAAACCTTACTTTACTCCGAGTTCTAAAGATAAACTTGTAATTTTGGTATCATTTACGAGTATACTCTACTGACGAACGGTATATAACACCTATCTCGTATACAGGGCGTCTCATGACTATGGGAGATGAAGTATATTATTTGCCTTTAAAAATAACATAGTCTTCTTTCAGCGAAATATCCTATCTACGATATTTCGTCAGTTGACAAGCTAAACTCACTAAGTAACAAATACGTACTTGAAATAAAGCTCTTATTTCAGTTCTGATTTAATACAGACATAAGAGGTTGCTAAGAGTAGTGACAGTTTTTATAGTGAGTTTTGCTTGTCAGCCGACGATTTAAGGTACTTTCCCTTCATGTCCCAAAATGTTGGGACACCCGGTATAAGTACTTAATCATATTTTTAATATATCGATGGTGTTTGGTTGGTCTGTGTGTTGATTACACAGCTCCCCACCCCGGATGTTTGTAAATAATTCGAATGCGTGACAGCAACATTGACTAACCCAACACACACGCTGGCTCTGTTTATAAATAATTGTTTACAAGTCATCGATGACGATTGTTTCAACGGTATCGTGCCCTTCACCGGTCAATTAGAATTACATGGCAAAAAAAGAACAATTAATTAATTAATGTTAAAGGATGGATGGTGTGATTTGAAATGTGAAATCAAAACAGGAAATGAACTCATATTTTAACGAAAAAGGAGACTTAATTGCGTAAACTTACGTTAATTATTGCCCAGCCAGTGTGCTGATCGTGAGCTATATCGCCATGAGTTTAACGCAGGCTTACATTCTATACCTCTAGCTTCTAGCTCACATCACACCAATACACGAGTATAAGCTGGATGGATAGTAGGGTGGTCCTTATTTTTGCAATTTTGTAGGATCTTCGAACCAATAAAGGAGCTCTTTGCCCTGCCGATTGCAACTTTCTATGGGACACCCTCTCATTTTGTTATTTGATAAATAAACCATATTTATTTATTTTTTAATTATTATAAACAAAAAATAGGGGTCGCTACCTCCTTTATTGGTTCGAACATCCTACAAAATTGCAAAAATAAGAGCCACCCTAATGGATAGAAAGTAGTTCAGCGTTAAAACTGCGTCGGCAGCTCAAGGTAAACAAACTGATGTTCTGGGCTTCTGGGCAGACGTGACACCCTTGGTCGCATAAAGACTGGCGAGAAAATCAACTGCTAAAACAATTGCTATTGTTAGGTAATACAAACGCATCAAAAACTACGGTAAAATCAGAATAAATTCGGATTGAAATCATCGGAAAGTCTTTTTTCAGTTGTCCCGTTCAACTGAAAAAAGACTTTCCGATGATTTCAGATGATGATTCCAGGAATAAACCACAACATTTCTCGCACCTACCATCCTAAAGCATTATTAAACGGGTCCATATTGGCACTTATACAATTTTTTCTTCGAATTTTTTTACTAATACCGTTTTTTACTCATAATCATCATTACTCCGAAAATTTTATCTCATACTTTTTTTCTTACTAAAAATTATACTTCTACCTACAATGTTCATAACGATTTTTATTTCGAAATTTTATCCTCCTAAAGTCGTCAAGTAGATTAATTTCTACCCATAAAGTTATTTGATATAAATTGTTTATTTATAAACATTTTCCCATTAGGTGCACCCTGTTGTGGTATAATTCTTTTATGAATAATTCTATATGACATAAACTATGTAGTCATAATGGGCTTTATGCAGAAACTGTTGTGGCATACTCAACTTTAGCATATTTCGTTGTGGCAGATTTCGAGTTGTTCGAATATTATTCGAACATAATTTCGATGCTCCTATTTATTATGTGGCATAATCTGGATGTGCATAAAAAGTATCGACATAGTTTGTTTTAGCATAACAGAGAAGGAATAATTACAATACAACCTCTCAATATAATCGAGGTAGTAGTAATATACTGTACGTTACTTACTGTGTTACTGAGCTGAGTACTTTCTAGGTTGCTAAAAAAAAAATAACCTCGAAGACTAAGGCGGGAGCTTTGCTCCCGCCTTAGTCTTCTAACCTAACCTATCCGAGTCGGATCTGCCCCGGAAGGTTTTGTTCGCTCGCTTCGCTCGCTCACTGCAGAAATTTTCACCCTCACAACAAATTCTGCTTGACGAAAAATGCAAGTTTCGAACATGTGGCTATATGCCCAAAAAAAATGCAAATCTAATGTCTGTCTTATAACATTCGGCGTAAATAATGATATGCCAAGATAGTTTCGGACAAAATAATGTTCGCCATGTTATGCCAAGTGATGTTTCTGCCTCATTAAGATGATGCCAAAATAGATTGTGCCAAGTCTGTTATGTCCTAAGCGTTTCGGACAAAAAAAGTTATGCCAGATAGAGGGAACCCGTTTAGTACAGACAGTACTCTGCCACAACCTGATTTGTGCAGGTAGCTAGTGTTTACAGTCATAGTACGATTTATATTTAATTAAACAAAAATAATTCATAAATAAAACCAGGACAGAAAAAAATAAATATAACATTAGAGTATATAACATAAAATAAGTATAGTGAAAAATTATATAAACATAAAAGTTAGTACTAAAAATATGTATGAAAAACAACATTATGAACATAAATAATTCTAAGTAATGATAATTATGAACAAAGATTACTTCTAAGTACCGATCATTATGATGTTAAATTTTATAAGAAAAATTTTCGGAGTTCCAATAATCTAAGTTGCAATTTTATAAATACTTTGGCGCACCCTTATTAAACACATCCTTTATAAATATTTACGGCTAATGATAACACTTGCATGAATTCCAAGAGGTTAATCGCAAGAAAAACACATTAATATGTAAAGAGAGTCGCGTAAATATTCTTATCGTAACAAGGTAGATACTTATCGTCAAAATAGACGATATAATAATACTGTAACCAGAGTGAATTCTTTTTTCCATACTAATGACATAATAGAATTGAATCGTGAGTGTGGTGGGAAGCCGTCTCGTGCTGGACAAACGAGTTACTCATAATGATTATAATTAATTAAAATTACATCATTTGAACAATAACATCACCTAGTTACTTACTCATATTTCGTACGCTGGTAGTTGAGAATCTGGGACAGTTGGTCAGATGAGACAAGAGATATCTATGAAATAATAAAGGCACATATTTAAATTGTACCTAGTGTTTATTCAAACATAGGTTTTTTGACTGTTATTTTATTATGATGGTGAATTGGGATAGATACATAAGTACTGATACGTGAATAGTCGTCTATAATCTCAATCGTGCTTAATGAAATTTTTATCCGTGCGGTGACGGAGTAAGAATACAAAAATCACCGCCCCTCTCTTCCCGTGGGTGTCGTAGGAGTCGACTAAGGGAAATACTGAGTAGCCAGCTTCTCAGCCGGTGGTAGGGTATTTTTACTAGTACCCGCCTGGTTGGCTACCACCGTACATTCGGTGTAAACGCCCGTGAAATGACTTACCTTCGTGTTTGCCGTGTTTCGGGGTCAGCCGGTGTATTTACCAGCATCTAGCGGGCCAGCAAGGCGGTGGCAACTAAGAGGTTACTGATTGTCTCCTGTTCGTTGCCGCCGCGATTTGGGCTCTACTTTTCACTTACGATCAGGTGGAGTGGAGCCATTTTGTTGTGCCAACGTTATTTTTATTGGGTCGGCAACGCGCATGTGACACCCTGTGGTTGCAGGCGCCCATAGGCTACGGTGACTGCTTTCCATCAGGCGGGCCGTATGCTTGTTTGCCACCGACGTGGTATAAAAAAAAAAAAAAAAAAAAAAATGAAAGTGTCTGAGCCACGTTTGACTGAGCTGATCCCCTTGACAATATAACATAAAGGGTAGGTGATACCTACCTAAGGTATACGGAAAGATCATACTATCTAGTCACTTTATTCAGAAAATAGACTTTCAATTCGAAAATGTATAGCTCACTACTATCTCTTTATTGAAATAGGTCTTATGTCTCTGTAACTTTCAAAAGTTTCTGTGTATAGTCACTGACATGGTTAGATTGGTTAGCGACAAGCTGAAATATGTCAAACCAGTATGCTTAGCACATGATTGGCGCGACAGTATCTCGCCGCGAGATAGTCTATCCGTCCCTCTTTTGTTAATATAGCTAGTGAAGGACGGGAGATCTATCTCGCGGCGACATACTGTCGCACCAATCATGTGCTAAGCCTGTAGAAACCAACAATTCAAAATGTCGCTAGGAAGACCAACTTACACCTTCACATAATGTTTCTCTCGTGTAGTACCCTTGATATTATTAGGTACCTACTCTCAGGAAGTTTTAGTGATTCGTTAGTAGGTATTTGGCCGTTTTCAAAAAAAAATCCCGAATAATAAAAAATAATGGCCATAATCGTACAAAATTTGAGTTTCCGTTGTGTAGCAAGTGAATAGAAAAAAACATAACGTAATGTTTTTTTAAGGATATTAGATACTTTTTAATTATCTAGATCCAATCAGCTCGTGATTCTGATCCGAATGAGCCCATGATGCACGTCCAGATCTGGAAGAATCAGTTTTTCTGGATTTTTTTGGAACACTCCCATTTTCTACATTTTCTTTCTTATATCATATTAGACAAGACAAGAGAACGTTTCTGGTTCAGTTAGTCGTTGGGCAGCAATTGTGGGGTCAACTGAGGGGTCAATTGCCAATTTCCTCTCAGATTGCCACCGTCTAATTGCTTACTTGAGATCTGGTATGCATGATCATGATTAATTGTTAAAGCGACCCATTTAGCACCTTAGAATTGCTCGATGCTTTCATGAAAGGTTATGACGTTTTAAGAATAAGCTAGCGTACTTCGTTTTTCGTTAAAATATGAGCCATGTAGTTTTCAAACAATAATTGCAACTTGCCACCTGTCACATTGGATAGAACTTCTGATGTACGAAAAATTATCGCAAACGACGTCATTTTCAGAACTGGAAAGAAGTGTACAGTCCACCTCATAGTATTTAAGCAGACACTGCTTCCCATCCTTACAAGCGTGTTACAGACCGTTTAAAAGAAAATAAGGATTCACTTTGTTGTCAGCTTTAGGACCAATTTATATACATAAAGTCCCGACTAATACAAAAACCGATATAACATGTGATGGAAATTAATTAATTCAATTAATAACCTTTGTGTATATTTGCTAGGTTACTTATACTTATATATGTTATACTAAAGTTATATAACTGCAATCAAAGTGTATCTTCAGTAGCGCACGCACCCTTCATCAAAATTAGCTTATACAACATAAGTGTCTGCAAGACACTTAAAAGTAAACCAGTCAAATTGTGTGAAAAGGGAAATATCACGTGTAAAACTCTGCTGTTCGCTGTTTGCCGTCAATACGATAGATTGAAGACTTTAAAAATGAAATAGATGTTCACCGAAACAAGTCGGACTCCCAGGCATAAAAAATCCCTGACATATTTACTGACGAATGAGTATTTACGAGAAATGGTTTTATTATCTATTTGTAGTAAAACAGTCGGTTGGTTTTCGAAGAATACATATAAGTTTGAATAGCTATTAGTGTTTATTTTACGATTTTGACATGAAATACAATTTTTCTACAACGTTCTAAAATATAATGTTCTTGTATCGATCGTACGAATCGTATCATGCTGTTTGAAAGAGATCTAAAGTCAGCATTCATTTCCTTATAATTTACTTCAAGAGTGCTATGCCTTTCTAAGTGATCGGTCTAAGTAACCGGAATCGGCCTTGTTCTATAGGTAATGACAAAGTACTTACGACAAAGAATACATGTACTGTAGGGGCATCCAACAGCTCGCTAGTCAGTGGTCAGTGGTGTCAGCACGGTGGGCGATCGAAACAGAAATTACTGATTACTGGGTGCTTAGCCAAGTTGCCAATCGCCAACGCTTAATCGTCAATCGTAAACGAAAGGCAGCTAACTGTCTTCGTCGCACTAATATGAAAGAGTGACAGAAGGGAAAACTACGATACGCTACTAAGTGTTAGCGAATGGCAACTTGGCTAAGCATCCTGCATACTTAATACTCGTAATGTACTAATGTGGCTTTCTGGCTTTGCTCTTATGAATTCATTATAGACTTATCAATTTGGCACTCCTACGTTGTTCCACGAGTGACTTGTTTAATGAACGAAATTACCATTTTAACAAGAGTTAATATATGAAGTGAACCATTATTCACATGTTTGACACAAGCTTGTTTGGTTAATGGTATTCTACGCTTAACAATTACGTATTTATATTTTATGGCGTTTCACACGCCGCCGCTGGCCGCCCACCGGAGCTGCTGCTCAGGTAGGTACCAGCTCTAACGAACTCGACGTTAAAAAAACTAAAATTGACAGCCCGCGCTCAACATAATATATTAATGAAAAGATGGGATAGAAAATGTATTGAAAAAAGATATTAGAATTTGAATTTTAAAAGGCGGCGCGTTCAAGCGGCTGCTCCGGAGTTTATTTTGTTTGAGTGTTCGAAAAAGAAAACAAAAGTGGAAGTTCTTTTACTCCTATTTGCCTCTGACCTCGGTTGTTATTGACAATGGCTGCCAGAATGAAATATGGCGCGCCGGTAACGAAAAAGAGATTAGGTGGACGATATTATTCCTCGTCTATTGTGCCATCGCCAGCGGCGGCGCTGTTTGCTGTTTCAAAAGCTTTTTACATGTTATTTTTTGGGCAACCTGTTAGACTGTGACGAAGGTTCTCTGTTTTTTTAGGGTTATCATACGGTTTATCATATTAGATGACGCCTATTTTTACGTAATTTAGAAACTATACTTTTTATCAATATTGGTTAAAATCTAATAAGTAGTAAGTGCACTCACAGAAAGCACAGATGCACTAGAGTGGAGTGGCTGTAAGTTTCTTCGACGTAATTTGTGTAGCTTTTGAATGGGTCGTAATAAGAAAAGGAAGGTATTATAAAAGCGTGATTACACACGTCGTTTTATAGGGCTCGCGAGAGGTCCTCGGGCCGCGAGTCGTAATGAAGCGGCGCGTGTGGCGCAGGAGGGCTCGGGCAGACACAATATCCGCCGCCGAGCCTTCCCAGAACCGGTCCGGAGCCCGAGCGTTGCGCCGAATTTTGCTTCGGCCACTCGACCACCCATCGCCCGCGCCCCGATACTTATCGCACCTGTGTTTATGACTAGAAACGCCATACGCTTCTGATACCGTCCTCGGGCGATGGAATTGCATTGCGGCCGGACCACCCGTTGTAGTTGTCAGCGGTATGAGTTATAACGCGGTCGCTTCGGGAACTTTGTGTTTAATCTCGGTTAGTATGAATTACTCGCGCCTTGCTAAATGTAACTTGTCACCTATATTTGGTAACAATAGTTAGATGGAATCGGCATGAGGCACTGAGAGCGGAAAGGAAGGCTGCACCGCTAGTCGGTGCAACGATCCCGCCTACTTAACGTTCTACTCCTTCGCTAGTGGTGTGGTGGCGCCACATCGATACACCACCGTGTCAAAATCTTAATCATTAATCTTATTTTTACCATTAAATCTGTCGATTTCCTACCTTATTTTTTTGTGAATCAGTTTCTTTAACTTGACAAATTGTTCTAGCATACGGTTTAGAACATGACATAAGCTATTGGACCGATAAATTAAAAAGTGAGTGACATGGTCGGTCGTAAAGAAGTTGCTCGTTGGCCGCGTTGTCGTGTATAAAGATGTAGATGACGCATCAACAGAGATATCTATTGGCAAACCTTTTTGTATATTTCGTCAATGTTAACATCATGCCTATATGTAATAAAGAATATAAATTTAGAATCAGTTTTGAATTTTATGTTTGTTAACGGTTTATGTAAAAAAAACAAGGTTTTAGTTTGTTGGCTTGCATTTAAATAGTTTATTGCCTTTCAGTTCAAATATTTCAGTTCACAAGTTGTATGACGGGTCCGATCTTTCTATTTTATAATTAATTTCTGTTCCATAATATATGCAATTAAACTCATTAAACTCATTTTAATGAAGGCTGGACGACTATGGCTAAAATTCACCAAACTTTTATTCAAAAACCTTACTCTCAAGTACTAGTGGAGTTTTGCCATTACTATCCAAGAGTAAGCGTTTTCTTCGAACAAAAGTTTGGTGAAATCGAACCTATGTAGAGAACTAGTCCAGAGTCATCAACGTACGAATATTGAACAGGTACCTAATTCACATGAAACATAACATAATACATATTAAACCCAACTACACTGAGGGTAGCACACGGATTTCTATTTTTATATTCATTGTCATAATTAAAACAATTTTCTACGTGATGACTTTTGGATTCCCGTCGTTTCTGTAAAAATACTTATTTTTTTATGGCTAAAGCTCGATAATTAGCCAGCTTGGTCCCTTCCCTTGCTATGTTCATTGAGTAAACCTGTGTCGGCCGCGCAGCCGCCGGCGCGCACGATCCGTCTGCGCCCGCGCTGTTCCTCGCCTGCGTGCGCTGCTTCACCTGTGTGCGTGCCTCTTGTTTGTGGTCGTAAATTTACGACTCGGCGCCGCTTGAACGTGTTTCGTTCACCATAACAGTTGTTATTTGTCTGGGGACTTTGTCTTTTATAGTTTGGCATTTAGACATGATGTCTTTTAAGGGTTATGGTTGTTATCACGGTTTCGGAGCTCTTTAAGGCTTTGTGGCGAATCTAAACCTCCCATGCAATACCTAAATACTGACGAACATACTTATATATTTTATATAACTTTTTTCAATTGATTGCTATAACAAAGAAAGTTTAGTTAAGTGATATACTATTTCAATAGATATTTGAAGATGCCCATACCTTAGTGCGCCGTTGTAGCTTTAGTGCAATAAGAAAAAATCAAACCTACATATCGTCGATTGACAAGCAAAACTCACTATAAAACTGTCACTACTCTTAGCAACCTCTTATGTCAGTATAATCAGAACTGAGATAGGAGCTATATTTCAAGTAGGTATTAGTAAGTTTTGATTGTCAACCGACGATTGATTGAACGCAACAAAACGTTCACACATATCAATATTTCTTAACAACAGACACCAAATTAGTGTTACAGAATAAATAAATAAATTGAAAATTCTTTTTTCGCATTTTGATAAAATAAATGAATACCTATAGATTAAAATATTTGCGTTATTAATATTGTCATGATAGATTTATGTAGTAACCATTACTACTTAACTAACCAGGCCTGAATTAAATATTAGCACATGGTGCTGACGTTGGAACACTTGAAACTAGTCGGAACCACCGTACGAGGGAAAGTCGGCGGCAATCTGAATACTGATCGATTAAAAGTAAAAGTTCCACCCGCATATAATTTGGCTTTTATATAATTTACATAACGTAGCGTATGTATTTCGGATGGGTTAAGTATTGCGTGGCGAATTTTAATATATTACATAAACTATCGCAATACCTTCGCCCAAGCGACGCCTTAGTTTAGTGTTGAATTGAAAAGCTATTATTAAGTAGTGTCAGCAGCAAAATTGTTTTTTAGAATGAATGGAATTCGTGACAAACAGCTGATCTGACTAACAGTTTGTCGGTTAGACATTTTTGAAATTGGCATTACCTACTTGTTGGTACTAACTTTAGCAGCTATTAAATCCGACCATTATAAAATGAAAACCTACATTTACATTACATAATATTAACAATTCAAGAAACATATCACCTTAAAATAATAACGTTGGTAATGACACTTACAATTTAGTTTATGATATAAATACAACTGTGGACGTCAATTCACACATCAACGTTTAATTAGTTGTTCAAACAGTGCCACTGCCACTTAAGTAAACCCAAACGGATAATAGACATGACAATAATAAAATTAATGTTACGTTGTATACGTGTACGTACGTATACCTACCTCCCTTGTATATTATTAACAAAACTCAAAATCTACAAAAAAAGAATGAAACAGTTAAGAAGACTGACTACAAACAAAACTGCTTCTTTTCTTAAATATTAAAACGCGTTTTTTTTGTTCATTACCATCACCACTTTATTTACCGTTTTATAAAAGCAAACGAGACTAATACGCCAGAATAGCAGACAAACATGCGTCTGCTACAAGATAATCGAAAATGACTCCACTAACCACATACGCAGTTCGTCAATAATTTGGGAATGGTAATGACTTGATTGTTGCGACTGAATAATCGCATAGAACTACCCAAAACGATCATGGATTTCGCTTCTAAAGTCACCACTAGACCCAAACCCAACTAATTTTATAAGAGTTTCTACTTGTCTTAACCGTCTAATGAGAAAAAAGATCTTGACTAGGTACTTGGTGCACTGGAAACTCTAAAGCTTCATTCATTATCATTAATGACATTTGGCAAGGCTCTCTCAGAGTTTATATTTAGTACTGAAAAGAAAAATATTTACACAACGGGTAGCTAACTACCATAAAATTTACTAGGTTTCATATCGTTTTATAAATCATAATACTATTTAGGCAGTAAAGCGCTCAAAGCCTGTACGGTGCGAGTAAACAACCTAACCCAGTTTAAGCGATATCGTCGACAATGATTCCATTATTTTACGGCTTTCCTTAGCTGGTGCAACTCCGTCATAGGTACACATAACACCCTGATATAACTCAACTGTTCCGTCAAGAACTCTGTCGTAATTCATTAGCCAAGAGTCTACGGTCTTTACAACACTGGTTAGACGATAACAACAAACGTATGTAGTTTGTTTAGCTGTGCAAATAGCTGGTTGGTAGCACCACGCGCCCACTACCAAGAACTTTCCCGTTTATTTAGTTGATTAATATTTATCTTTATATGGTTTATTAAGACTCCATGCAGTGTTGATAAGGTGAAGATATCGCTTGAGCGTAGTGTTTCGTCTTGTTTAAATAAGGATATGCTCCGGAAATGTCTGATTACGAGGAACTTGGGAGGTGGTTTTATTTTCCATATTGTTTACAAACTTCATTGGATTGTAGTTTAAATTCTGCCTTAAGGTGGATTTAGACCAAACGAGCGAATGCTCATTCTATCTCCCACTCTACGAAATTAACGAATTTCGACGAATCACGTTTTGTGTAACGAGCTAATTTCGTAGAGTGAGAGATAGATTCGCTCGTTTGGTCTAAATCCACCTTTAGCTCGTACATGAGACCATTCTCAACTTACGGTATCGGGAGTACCTGGATTAATTAACAACTCGACAGACAAAACTGAATTGGTAGATCCCTGTGGTAGAGAAGTTCCAAAAAGTTTGTACGCAATTATTAGCGCTAAATGCATGAGTTTGCGTTTTCTTATTAAAAAAAAATACGTTAAACTTTAAATAAGAAATCAATTAGGGTTCTCTAAATCATCTCCGAAAATTGTTTGTACGAATATTACATCGCAACCAATTTTTCGCATAAAGTCATTTCGCCGAATGATCATGTTCCAATTGAATTTTATGAAATCGTTTCATTTCCCAACTAAATGGTTGGCAATTCTATCTTTGGGCTTGGTTTTTAATTGTAACTTTTTATAATACATATTTTCATGTGGTTTATGGTTTAGTTGGTATAATATACATTTAGTTAACTAATAACAAAACAGTCGGTTCTGGCGCTTCGCCGGCCGCTGCCGCGGCACGCTCGCTTCGCTCGCTCGGCTCGCTCGCTGTAAGGTCGCAGTTTCACCTAACACTCCTCCTCGCTTCGCTCGTCGTCGTACCTAACTGGACTCTGTGAAATGTTTTTTTAAAGGTATTCTTTGTTAGGCAAGTTCAGAAACACGATTGTGCTAAAAAGTTTCCACATATAGGTACGAAAAGGATGACGAAACGTTATTCGGCCTAGTGAAAGATTTGACAAATGATGAGTACCTATGCTAAAAGCATTGTGTCATCACAATAATCCGTTTTATAATAATTCTGCCAAATGAAATGTTGTCATACAAAAATTTGCTAATAGTTGGTTGCCAAAGTGAATCATCGGCGAAATGTTGGTTGGCAAATGAAATTTGGGCAAAAAAAGTTCGGAGAAAAGGCAGAACCCCATCAATTAGAGAATGTCTATACCAAACTAATTCAATATGACTTCCGTATCTAGAAATGTCGCAAATCCATAATTTCGAATAGATTTTTCTCGGCAACGTACGTTAGTGTACACTGCCACTGGTGTAACATCACTATCTCTATTGCGAATGAAATTACATTGTTGGTAATACGAGTATTATTTGCCAATTTAAATCAGGCCAAAAGCCCTTAAATCAAACTTACGCTATATTCGATATCAGGTAGGAAGATACTAAACGACTGAAAGTAAGTACAATTATTATGAACCTAAAGGATTAAGTAGTTAGTTTGGAAGGTCCTCGTCACGCGGCGTACGCGTCGGCATGCTGTGTCAATGTCAACGCCCTAGGGTTACATTAGTTTTCCTCCTCACTTCACTTTGTTATGGCAATAATTACACCGTTACACTTGATGCTAGCTTCTGGGAGACATCGGTAACGGTATTGCCACATTCTGGATATACCCTAAATTTCTAAAGCTTTTTAAGTTCAAAGTTAAACTATAACTAGTCAATCAATTTTTATCCTGTAATAAACTTTTAAGATACCGTGTGTAAATCTAATAATGAAACTGAATGGTAAAATGGTATTAATTAGAGTATAAACTTTTAAATTAATAGGTTTTACCAACCTACACTTTCATTATGAACCCTCAATACATTTTTTAAGGTTTTCAAAGCAGCAATGTAGCTTTAAATATTGTTATGGCAGCTATGCCATCCGCCTTTGAAATTACTTGTAATTTTTTTACTTTCATTTACTGTATACTATAATATATAAATGTAAAAGTTTTAATGAACTTATCGTCTCCTATTACTAACATCTGATAAGAGATTCACACGTATTAGGTTTAAACCCTGTATAGCATTTTTATACATTATTATCTATTTGGTTTGGATGTACTAAATTACATAGATTTCATTTATTTCACCTCATCATTTATTACTTGTTGACATCACAACTTTAAAGTACATAAGTACAGTGCCCTATACCACAAAACTTACAATTACAATTTGACAAGTATCAAGTTACAAATTTGTCATAATACAAGCGTGTGTACCACAAAATTTACAAGTTACATATTTATACTGGAAAAGCCCTACAAATATGTAAATTGTAGCAATAATCTACAATTTATTGTACCACAAAACTTTACATGCGTTACATATGTTTTCCGGAAAATGTACAAATTTGTAGTTGACAATTGTTTTGTGCTACATTAAATTGTAGTAACAATTATACATATATGTAGAATTGTAACTACAAATTAACAATTCTCTCAATGCTTGTCACACCCTCTTACAATTTTATATTATACGAGTCATTACATTATCATTAATTGCAATATAATTAAATTATAATAATTTGTTAATTATTTAGCGACCTACTGTGTGCTAAGAAATGTTTCGTTCAAGTAGCAGTGATAGTGAAGAAGAAATAAATGTGAGACGTCCTCGAATATATCGAGAACGCATAAATTTAACTTTGACTATAACGGATTTTACATTTAATGAGCGATTCAGAGTAAATCTACTGTCAAATATCTCCTACAGACTATTTGTGGAAATCTTAGACATCCCACGCGAAGAAGTCACGCTCTTGATCCAAAACAGTTATTGACTGTTTTAAGATGGTTAGGCTCAGATTCCCAATATCACGTCACTAGTGATGCTCATGGTGTTTCAAAAATGACTATGTCTCGTTCTTTTCACGCCGTATGTACACAAATAGTGGACAAGTTCCTAGGAAGCGAAGTAAGATAAGATATGGACCGAATTTAGAATTTTTTACGTGAATGCACGATGGCCTGGCTCCGTTCATGATTCGCGGGTTTTAAGGTGCTCATCGTTATGTCAGCAATGAGAAGATGGATGGAGACCTTTCCTCAATGCTGTTCTATTGGGAGACAGTGGATATAGTTTGAAAAACTGGTTAATAACCCCAAATATTCCGACCCGCATACCAAGGAACGCTGCATTAGAACGATTTTTAAGAGCTTTCAGGTCGATGAGACGAATGGTTGAAAACGCACTGGGGATACTTAAGAAAAGTTTCCGTGACTTAACCGCTTAAGACTTCAATTTCTTTATTTTCATTTATGAGGCCTAAAACAGTTAGTTTGTCTTGTAACTCTTGTAAGTTCATTGTAATCTCAGACGTAAGTACGTAATAGGTTATGTCCGTGGATACTCGTATATCGATATCTATTCCACTATACATATATACCTACAAATATAATTTTATGCAATTCTACAATTCTAACTACATTCAAACTTAAAGAGGCGAAATAAGTTATGACATAATTGTAGTTGTAACATTACAATTTTTCACCTGTATATTTACAAGTTAAAAATCCTACAAATATGTAGTTGTCGTGACATACCTTTATTCTTTGTGGTACGCTTTAAAAAAAGTGACATATTTGTTTTACCGCAAATTGTAACCGTAACATATTTGTAATGATTGTGGTACATTTTTTTGTATACAATTTAACAATTTTGTAGAATTGTACATTTGTAAAGTTTTGTGGTATAGGGCACAGGTAGTTCGTAAACAACTATAAATTTTAAAGCAAAACTATCAAAAAAGGTTCGCCGACGGGTTTTGTACAATCCTTGTAAAGGGCTACACTAGGAAAAAAAGAGTAGAGGTGACTCATCCGATGCAGTTAAAGTAGTTCAACCGGTGCCCGGAGTCTGCCTGTATAGTAAATACGTACATAAATTGCATTAACGCTGTGTTCACGGATGTAGTAACTGTAGGCGTAGTGAAGAATCCTATTTAAATAAAGTGTCGACAAAGTGCTTTCCGCAAACAGTTAGGTGCCTCCCATCCTTAGTTTTCTTCCTGTGCATCAATGCGAAATTTCGCAAAAGGGTGATTCAGTTCAGGCCTACTACCGCGAGAATCGAAATTCGTAAATTTCGAGGATTTTTCTCTGTCACTCAAACGAAGGCGTCATTAGAGTGAGAGAGACAAATCCTCGAAATTTACGAATATCGGTTTTCGCGGTAGGGCCGCAGACCAGACAACCATGATATCGGGGGACAAAATAATATTTCCTTGACTTATAAGCCAATAGCTTAATAAGCTATTGGCTTATAAGTCAAGTTATATTATAGGATAGCTTATTATCCTATAATATACTATTAATTTTAAAGAATGTGTAACATAAAATGGAATACTCACAAGTAAGACAGGCGTGGTTCATATAATTGGCATTTCACGTGGGAGCTGCCGGGGGCGCTGCGCTGTGAGCCTCGCTTGAGGAAAACTTGGGATTAACCTCTCCGTACCTGCCGGTTCCTCACAGGGCCAGCCTCAGATCGGAATCGGATACGGAACGGTCAAACAAAACACTTGCGGCTTGGTACACTATTTCCCGATAAATATTCCGTCAGAAAAAATATCACTATACTTTTTATTTTATTTATAGTTAGACTAAAATTTTCAACTTAACAACTATACATTATATTCTCGCCAAACTGCCACGTTCGATGGCGAGAGGCGAGATATAGATAGATTTTCCCCAGGCATATAAAAGAAACGAACAGCTAACCTTTATTTATGAGAGATATATTTTATTCGGCGATGGTGAAACGGGGACCGATAAGTAAATACGTAAGTTATGTCAGAGTCGGACAATATTTGATCTAAGGATTTAGAGATATCAGGTGGTGCCGATCGGTACTCCTCATTTCCGCTACCACACGGACAATCTCGAATAGTAACTCGTCAGGAAGCTTGTCGGTGTGGTTATAAATTTTCTAATAATACAATTTCACAATAATTCAAAGTTTTAAATTTACATTTTTCTTGCAAACATTATTTTAGTTTAGCACTGTTAAAATAAAAGAAAATTGTTTTCAAAGTACATGTTTACGGATAAACGGAACTTAAGTTTGAGCTTGCAACATTCGATGTTCCTGTAATGTGACCACGATATCGTTTACCATCGAAATTATGAAAGTAGAAATGTACACTTATAACTAGGAGGCTATTTTGTCTGTGCCGTGACCAGGATTGCGGATCAGGATCCGCGCATACGCAGGTGGGTGCACGTGTGCGGCGGAGAAAGCCCGACCGGCCGGCCACGCCTCGCCTTTTCCTGTCCAGCTATTCACAACTATAAAGCATTCGCAGACCAGCACAAGTCTCGTTTTTATCACCAATCTCCACAGTAGGATTATGATAGTTCCGCTTTTCTCGTTTGTCGTCGATGGTGCACCTTTACTAGGAAGTGCGAAAGTGACTCATGACACGATATACTGTAAAAACTGGAGGGTTATTACCTCCTACCGCCCAGAGGCCTATTAAAATGTCTCCTCAAACAAATGAAAATTCTATTCTGTTTCCCAGACTATTAATCCAAAATCCACTGGCTAATTTTAAAGTCTGGCCGGCGGGAAATTAAGCCTTATCATTTATAAGAGAATTCTTTTGATACAATATGTTTGCACTTGACTGTACAGTGCAAACATAAGTCAAGTCCAGTACTTTCTATCCGGTTCGTTCGCGCCATTTCCGAGGACGATCGGGATGGATAGAAAGTAAGTCCGCGTTAATAACGTGGCGGCAGCTCATGGTAAGCACACTGGTCAAGTTACACTGGGCACTACCTAGTCGGAGAACTTCGCGTATAGACCTGTCCGGTACGAGATTTATTGACTTTATTGCTAATCGAGCAACTCACTTGTTAGGCTTGTTGTTTCTTACATCGATTGGCTCGTTTCTCTCCGGACCTGGCTGCCAGCCAAACAGTTTCCTTTTAGCCAAATGCAATACGCATAAGACCAATTATTTCCACTGCAAATTAGGCATGCTTATCTGCAATTTTTATACTCTATATTCATTTAAGAATTTACCTACCTACTTATATAGTTCTTATTTTACTCTACTATTAACGCAACTACTAATAATATTTGCATGGCTCAGCTCAATTCATGCTTTTTGTGTATTTATTGCATCAAAATCAACAAATTGCATTCCTTCCTTACCGGTCAGTTTGAACTTACCCATGGAATGTCGTGTTTTGAATTTAAACTGAGTACACGTCACTCCAGGCATATCCCGACTATTAAAAAACAAAACGATGCAATGAACCACTTACATCGTTACTCACCTGAAAGCTAAAGTACCAAGCCCTGTGTGTGCTACAGAATAACTACAGCAGAGTAAAGTCTCGATCAGCTAGACCTAATGTGGTGAGATTCGTCATTATTGAACTAAGGGTAGAGCTGGAAGTAGAACGTATTATTCCATGCACGAGAAAGCTCCCGGTCCCTATGACTCATGCCGATATCCAATTAAAATATTACCTGCAAGACGTGTTTTGATACATCAGCATTCTTCACCACAAAGTCATGTTCTTGTCATGTATCAATTAACTATACACTATCGTTCACTATACCAACAATATGGCGTACGGCAACAAAGTGTTGTCGTTAATCCTTATAAATTAAATTTCATTTTTGTCTATTAAGTGGTAAAAAATCCTTAATTCAGCGTACAATATCAAATGACCAATATATCCAAAGCTATTAGCCTCCGAAATGGTTAACACAAGAGCTGCTCTTGAACGAGTTTTTCTTGTCGATATATTGGCCAGACGCTGAGTTGCGGTCTGGTTTGCATTTTAATACCTGTTTCAAGTGTTACTCATTAATTTCAAGAACATATCTTTTGTATTAAGGTACATTTGCTCCGTTTAAGGCAATGTTGCAAGTGTCACAAAGAGAGGCCTTCTGGTTTTCCGAGAAAAACGCTTTCTCCGCACGGCGGCTAGCTCAAAGTATATTTTATGTGTTGTTGGCACACTTAATGTGCTCTTAGGCAAGGTGTCACCTTAATGCGTTAAGGTTTTATATCATTCCGAGCAGGCTAGTAGTTATTGTTACCGTTAGGTTTCGTTAAAATGTAAGGGATTATTATGTAGCGTTCCGTCTGCTACATCTAATGAAATAAATGACTCGTCCCGTCCCGTCCGAGTAATTCATAGTATCTATTGCTCATTCACGTCAATGCCACTGATGCCACCTTCCTGATTTAGAAAACAAAGCTATCAAAACATGTCAACATTTGTTTACTTTATCTTGTTTGACATTTACATTTTAACTAATTAGAACTTACTAATTGATCAAAGTCAAGACGCCAGGCGCAAATCTGTCGATGACAGCATTGTACTGACAGATGTAGTTCGGTATGTACATTTGAGAAGCGGCTGGGGCGGTATTTAGGTCACCGTTTGGTTGACAATAGACGGTTTTTAAATACATTCAGGCAAATGCTACGTCGTTCTAACGGTTAAAGTAATTATATTACTTTTTCCACAATGCACCCAAGCTGGTTTTGGAAAGTTAACTGTAGTTTTTCGGTACCTTTGGTCTTTTGTCATCATCGAATGTCGCATTGCTCAAGCAAGTATTAATTGTACCGATCACTTTTTCTTGTTACTCGTTGCTATGGTTACGGTCGCCTGACTCAGTTTTTACCAATTTATCTAAACCGCAATTTCATTGCATTACTAAATTTCCTTTTTTTGTGATAAATATTCTTCCATAATGGATTAATGGGTCATCCACTAAACGTTTAAAGTATGGTAGAACATTTTTGCAATAAATCGCGCTACTGCCGCTACTTTTCTTTTCCCGTGTGGCTGATGGGGCAGAATAAATTACAAAAATGCTTTATCGAAGTATTCAATTGTGATTTATTATTTAATAATGTAGTAAGCGTATTAATTAGCGAGCAATCATGTACATGTAGTTCAAATAATTTATTGATAATCAGCCGAGAAAAGTTGAATTGGATTGCGGATGTAAGTAATACTTGCCATGATTTCTCACTTAAACAACGCAACTTAGTACATGGTTTAAACATGCAAAAAGTATTGGTAAACCATTGGAACACCGGGCAAAAAGTACCACAAAAGGCAATGTAAGAAATATTGATGTCGCCTTTAGTTCCGCGACATTTTCACTTTCAACCTTTGTCAGCTTCATGATTCTTTAAGTCTCTAGGTATATGATACGATGTTGTGTACTATGTCCCTCTGCGCACAAATGGTTTCCCAATAGCTTGTTACTTAATGATATTAAACAATGTCTTATATTTAGCACACATTAATTCATGACAGTCTCAGCAAAATTTCACGGGTTTTAATTAAAAGCCTAGATTTCAAATTTAGATAGGAATGATAGAATATGATATTATAGGATAATTTGATTTGAACAACTGGAGAAATTGAAATTACACCGGTTTGAGTAGTTGCAACAGCGATGAATTTTATTTGTATGAGTATGTGGAGTGAGGTGAGGCTGACCGGGCGGCGATATCACCAAGTGAGAGGGAGAGTGATCCAAGTCAATGAACCAAGTTAGCGGTGTACCGCAGGGTCCGACTCTGGGACCCCATGTTTATGGTTTCTTTGTACTTAACAATCCGGCCTATAAACGATGTTTTATTGCTGAGCGGTTAAATTGAATTCTGAAACCGGTATGCAGATTAAGTTTCTCACAAAGGATTTGTTCCGACACCATAACCTGTGTGAATGTTGTGTTAAATTATGTACTTTCGGTATATGGCTCGTAAATAAATTATTATAAGAAAATGTATTGATTAGAAAAACGGTTTTTTTGTAGCAAAATGTAGTTGCCTTTGCCAGCATGTCTAAAGCAATAATTTGTTTTCATTACAACCCGTTAAGACTTGCGGTTCACGCACGCACGTATCGTTTATAGGATGATAAGGCTATTTTATTGAAGTTATGGCATCATCATCTTTTAGATATTTATTTCAAAATAAATGTGGTTTAGATAACCACGAGAAAAGTTGTCTATGGATTAAAAAGTTTTTAACGGTTTAGACGAATGGGTCGAATTCCATACTCTTCTTACATTTGTATGAGTTACTTTCCTTCGAATGTAGGTTGCATTATTTGACCTGGTAGGCATAGGCACTTCGTATTTGTTGCAGATTCGTTGTAATTTTAGTATATTCCAGTCTTTACTACTTGTTGGTTCTGACGATATTATATTATCTACATTTTCATTATTTTTTATCAAAACTTCATTTTAATAAATTAGAAACTGATTATTGATAAGTTTGCTGCTGTGCTGTCCTTCTTATAGCAATTGTTTGAAATTGTTATAGGTGCTATAATTTATAAATTGTATGATTCATATTTTAACTCCGCAGTATTTCATCAACATCATCAGTTATTGATTTGCGTTCATGAACTATACAGGGTACCAAAAATAAATGCATTTTCGTTGCCAGTCAGGTTTTGGCACGCAAAATGCCTGCTAAGATAATATTGTCCTGGATATTTTTTGGAAATTAGTTCATATTTCGGAAGTAGTGGTAGTATGTAGTAAAACAGTATTTAGTAGTTAGTAAGTAGGACCGAGTGCTATTTTATTACGAAATTTTAACGACTCTTCTGAAACTTCCAAAAACCTATTTCGAGTCCCAAAACCTCACTGACAACGGGTATCCACTTATTTTTTGGCTACCTTGTATAATAACACGAACCCCGATGGGCGTTGCAAATTATTATTATGTTGTGTAAGTTGTGTTGTAGTTACCTAATTCTTGTTACAAGTGTTAGTTAGACCTGCTAGTCTTCTCGTATAGGCTAGATATGCCATAAATGGCGAACGTATCGCCGTATCAACGTAAACGTCGTTATCTTATTGTCTTAACGACTCTTAATAATATCTCGACGGCGGAGAACTCAACCGCCTTAACAGTTGTTCGGTCTCGAAAGATCTCAATCTGAAACGGTTTGCCATTACACTTAGTTATCATTTATATGGTATCGTGGGTAAAGCGTGTAACGCACAGAGAGCGGCACCAGAGTTTAGCGATCTTACCATTTGAAATTTGATCGATTGGTATCAAAAGTCTATCTTCGGATCTGCGGGAAACTAGCTGCTGTAAGAAACGCCTTAGGTACATACAGGTTCAAATATCACAAACCTAAAACCGCGCTGCCTTCATTGATTGTCCAGGTTTATATATCACGGTAATCATAATTAACATCAGCGCCGACGTGACATTTGTCGATAATTCGCGAGATACAGCATACGTTCATTGTTCTTACTAACGGTACTGCCGGTATATAACGTTTCAAAGAAAAAGGTGATAACTAGATTACAATGTTGCGAGTTTCAAACATCGTTGTTACATTTTGTTCTTAGCCAGGTTAACTCAAAAAGCTGTATGCTTCATTAAATTCTTATATTTTATACGACTTTTTTGCTACACCGCCTGAGTAGATATAAGTGGTTATGGCTGCCAATCATTAACAGGATGGGATAGTCCATTGTTGTTAATCGTGAGATTTCAGAATTATATTGTCTTGTTGCATATTCATGAGATCCATTGATGAAGTAGGGCCATTCATGTCTGCCTGTCTGGCTTGTCATAGACTCGGTAGCGTATGCTGCATGATTATTAATTATGTTCAGTAAGCACGTCTCAGTTGCATTAATGGGCGTCCAATTGTTGACATGGTAACAAGAGGTCAATCCTTTTCTTATCGCAGTACTTCGGAATACCTACTTAAAAAGGTCTCCAATATCTAAAATCCAAATTGTCGAATTATAAGGATCTTCCAGTTAATGTTTAATACAATAATGAATGAATATTGTTAATGCGGGACATTACATGAAGCTAATAATACGTACTCCAATCAATAAAAACTTAATATGAATTAAGCTTAATTTAAATCTCGGCATCATTTGTCACCTTAAGCCCCTTGCAAATATGATATAGTTTCTGTATGTATGACAATTCAATTCATTTACGATCATCATTTATTGTGGTAATCGTTTTGACGTCTTAAAATTTAATCTCCAACTCCACACTGTAATTTTTGTAATTTGGCTTTATAGGCCCTATTATTATCAAATAAAAAATGTACAGGATTCAACAAAAATCAGTTGTTAAGTGAATAGAAATGGTTTATGTCCGTATACTTAACTATCTAGGAGGATATATGATTCTTAGGAAAAAAATTGTTTGGATGTGGATAAAATGCATTTTCCCCCGCTCGTTTATATCCCGGTTTTCCGAACTAGTGAAGAGAAAACATGTTTACGATTGCACCTGCATTTAGTGTTCCTCGTTGAACGGAGTACCTTCAATGCAATCTTCTCTGGCCACGGGTGGTCGATACTTAGCTCCTTTTGGCAACGATGACAATTTTACTTTTACGCCCGCGGTTCCACTGCATTGCAATGAGAGCCACGAATCCAAAGAGACTTTTACCGCCCATCGCCCATTGCACCATTTTGTAAGTTTAGTTTTTATAACTGTAGATGATGTAGAACGTAAATGAATTTAATTGTCATCATCATCATTAATCTCATTGTTAATACAAAATATAATAATATTGAAATTACCATAATAAGTAATATAAAACTGAATGAACTTATAATAAATCATAAATATCACAATCTATTAATGTAATAGTTGTCTATACCTATTTACATATATTTAGAACCTGGTTAAAGCTCCAAAAATAGAACTTAGTAACCGACAAAGTAAGTCTTTTGTCTAGTCCTTGGTACTGTCATTTCAGCGGTTTGGGTATTTCCGAGTTGAGTGTTGTGCCTACATCAGATTAACCTTAAGTTCAAACTTGAGAACGACGGAGGCTATTTGGCTAATCGAATATTGATGAGTGTGACTCAAGCCATCTGAGCTGTGAAGATACTGAAGATGGTGGATTTTACTTAAACTTATAAATAATATAGGTAAATATTACCCTGAAACAGGTAATAAAAATAGTTGTGGGTCTGTATTTATTTATATTTGCAGACCTATATTATTGCTTACCTGACTATTTTCTGTAGGCTTATGGCGTTAGTGACAAATGTCACGATAAACAGTAAACGCCGAATTATCTATTAAGACCGCTGGTCCAAGGGTCCAAACCAAATATGCGCAAGTCAATGATATGAGACGCTAGCTTGTGATTTTTTTACCTATAGTCTATAGTGTCGTATAGATTGCATGTTGAGCTTGTAAAGCGAGCTAGGTACCTATGTCATATTCTCATTAACAAAAATCTTTAATTACGAACACCTCTTACACTACTATATTTGGGTGCTTCACATTGATGTGTGACACTGGAATCGACTGATCGTTATTATTAGACCGTGATCTCCTATCCTTGCAACTCTATCCTATCCTTTAATTTAAACGCTGCGCTGTATGCTGCACGCGGCTTAAAAAAGCAGGGCCTAAGAAACCAGGCTAATTGAGATCTTACAAATGGCCACAAATTGTTATCGTTGTTAATTAAGATGACTAGTAGGTACAAGACGTTAATCTGTAGAGGTATGTGATGGCGCACGCGTCCGTCCGTCTCGCGACTCTCGCGCTGGCATGGGATTGTAATTCGAACCGTTTCCGGCGCCCGCGCAGCTACTATTCACAATAACAATGAGCGCTTCTCTGGCCGCACCAGCATATCACCAATCACCAATTCACCATTTCTTTGGCGTGGAGGTGGACCTCTATGATCGTCGTTTTGTCCCTCCCTCACCACCACATTCAGCCTCTCGCTTGAATATCCTAGGTCTTGGAGTATTTTTCTCTGATTGTAGGAGGTTTTACACATTTCCAAATTTTGTTTCTTTTAAATGACTGTAAGTTGATAATTTATCTAAATAACAAGTATTTGTATCAGTGGAAGAGCACTGTTCAATCCAATGCCATCAAATTCCAAACCCTAATAATAACGAATAATGACAAATTTTAATGTACTGAATACTTTACTGTCTTTATTTTCAATGTAAACCTGTAATACTTATATTTTACTAAATCGACGGTTTCATGTCTTCCCTGATGGGCTTACTAATAAGTAGTTGTAATGAATTGAAGTCACGCTGCAAATGTATGTCTTGTGAATCAGACAGCTGAGCCGAGCGAACGATTATTTTGAAAGGCAGCTCAAGTCAATCCAATTGGCTTCATATTTTATAGGTACGTTTCGCAACTTATCAACATAAGGGTACACCTGGTATTCTCGCGAAATGATAAGTGTCTGTGTCGTTATAAGACAACTACATTTTGCAGTGAATAAAGTCGTGATTCATTAATTTTGCCTCGTGACTATCCTTAATAAAGTATGAAAATGCATTTCGATCATATTTACGAATTCTGTATTGCATATTCTGGTATATTGGACTAATAATGCTTTTGAACTGTTGATAGATTTCCTATTTACAGTCACAATTACCTAGTTAATTTCTTAGGAAGTGATATTACCTACATGTCATTCTAATACAATTTTTAGTTTCTAAAGACTATTATTTATTATACATATTATAATAGATAGATTGATAAGATTAAATTTCATTTCGCCTTATAAGATTATCTACTGTACATTGTTAGTTTGGTCACTCACAATGGTAAACGTATAAATGTTTTTTAAACTTTAAAATCTTCAACACATATGCCTAGTGATATTTTCAATAAATCACCACTTAAGAATTTTAATGAATATGGCCGCTAACTTGCTAAGAGTATTGTTGCCACATAGGACAGACTTTAGCAATCTTTACTTTAAAATTACAAAATAAGTGCGGGCTAATGGCTAAGAGAATGCTTTTAAAAGGCAGGTAAAATGTACCTATCAATGATGTATGGGTAACATGTATTGATTGAGTAACATAACATTAACGTCACTGTCAACGTCTATAAAGATAAAGAATGTCTTCTTTGTCTTGTTTTAATGTAATGGTTACATTGTTGACGACAGCTTTGATAAAGATTATATACGGTATACGGTGTTTCTATTTATTAGTCAGAAAAAGCAAGAAGCGTAGTTCTGAAATTCGTAAACTATCGTTCCCCTAACGTTGAAACAATACGATATTAAGTATTGTAGCATGATCATAAGTACCTAGTGATAATGATCTAGATATCAGTAAGATCGTGTAGAACAGCCTTAAAGAAAAGCAATTCAGGTGTTCATAACAAGCGCTCGTGAGAAACTTTCCTCGTACCTTCTGGTCTTCGATCAATCAAGTCGCTTCATCGATCAGCCCGCGCCTATCATTAATTTCATTGTTTATTATTGGCGTACCGGTTTATTACATCTTGTTTTACATTGTAACATTGATCGTGAAAAGGCGGCTTTTAGTTCTCGTTTATTTTGTCCGAAGTCTGTAATTTGATACGACTCCGATGTGTTTTACATTGCGTGTCTTGAATAGTAGGACTCGGTCGATTACAATCCGCAATTTAACTAATTTAAGTATAAGGTGTGGTGACGGCAGTAAGAATACATTTGTCACCACCCCAACTCTTCCCGCGGGTGTCGTAAGAGTCGACTAAGGGATAGAAGTGTCACTGGCCAATTCTTTAATTTGATTGATGATGGGCAGCAGCGTCATCATAGTGGACACATTACTGCGATCGCCAATCCGCTTGCCCAGCGTGGTGATTATGGGCATTTACCTCCTAATGCGTGTATACGCATAATTAGTAGGAGAGGCCTACGTCCAGCAGTGGACTGAGACAGGCTGATGAGGAAGTATAAGGAGCATTCCATGAAAACATCTACTTTTTGTCGCTTACGGCTCACTATGGTAGCTACCCTAATAAAATATGCTAGCTGTTAGGAAACACTGTCAATCTTAAAGCCTTGATATGTTATTATTATGCCGTAACTCAGCTTACTAATTTAATTTTTCAAAAGTATTGAAAAGACAGTGTCGCTTACGACATTTTTTCATGGAATGCTCCATAACCACATTTTCACAGTTTTATGGTGTGTCGGACGGGGGGAGGTCCATTTATGTTTATTACTACTCAGTACTTTAATTTGTTAATTAAATGACTACGATGTCAAAAAAGGTACCTTAGTACCTACACTCTATAACATTAGAACGTACGCATCGTCGTGTGGTCTCGACGCGACGTCTCATTTTGTAAGTTAAACGCGACATAAGGTTTTGGATCGTTGGTGCTTATTTATTACACCTATCAATATTTTTCACATCCATCAGCTTACTACAATGCGATTTATTAAAAACTTTAAATTGCTAATAGACGTTCTTTTGCATTATTACAACATTTACAACATTTGTAGAAGGTCTATGCTAGTATTATTTAATTAATTTTCTAATATAAACCTGGACTAGCATCGAGGACATTTACGATCTTTTAACGATAGAAATATAGGGACGGTCGTATGTTTTAATCCTCCTAGGCATTCAATACCTAGTATTAATAGTTCGGAATCCGATGCAAATCCGAACTTCGGATTAAAAAAAAAAGTGGGTCAAAGACCATGTCCAGTATTTTGGACGTTGTCGAGGGTTAAAATTTCTATACTCGAGGCACTCTCGAATCTCTATTTCTTTCGAATTACCTGTCATCGTCGCGTGGTGACGGCGGTAAGATTACATTAGTCACCACCACAATCTTCCCGTGGGTGTCGTAAGAGTCGACTGAGGGATTAAAGTGTAAATGAATATTCCTTTATAGAGGATTGATAATGAGCAGCAGCATCATATTATAGAACACTACTGCGATCGCCAACCTGAGAGAGGTTGATGATGTGACGTGACCTGTCATGTAATGCAATAACAAGTTTTTGTTTGTTCCAGCTGTCAGAGGAGGTGACGCGGAAGCAGAGCGAGTACCAGAAGTGCCTGGAGTCGTACAAGCAGATGCGGGCCAAGTTCGAGGAGAACTACCTTAAATGTAAGTGTAAGTTGGAATACATTCATTATCCATTACTAATAAATAAAGCATGATAATACACGCTTGCATAATAAATTAATAAGCCATTTATCCATATACTACAACATTTGCATATGTAATTTTTTCATCATGAATTACTTATTGTTTAACATATGCACCCCTTGTTGGGTAAAGGCCTCCTCCATCACCTTCCAGTTTTTCCTATTCGTCCCTAGCAACATCCAATCTTTCCCTGCTATTCTGTGTACGTCGTCTTCATATCGTTCCCTTGGTCTTCCTAATTTTATTTTATGTAATGGGCCTTACCATTGAGTTCTTTTTATTGTCCACCTGTTGTCTCAGAGGCGTGCTACGTGACTCGCCCATTGCCATTTCATTTCAAAACGGCAAATGACACGCTTGCATACTGTACAGGTGCCTATACAAAGTAATCCTTTGTAGATTTAATCATCTCCTCTCACTCTTTTTCATCTCATTGCATTATCGATACAGGTGAGTACCTAACAGATTGTATTAACCTACATATTGAGTACATAATACACCATGGAAAAGCGTAAAAAAGGCAATGTTAGCGATTATATTCTCATATTTTCATAAGATAATTGAAACGTTCAAGGATTGTGCATTTGAACTTTAATGCAGTAAGTGTGAATTTACGATGACATGAACAAAGTGAGTTATGTTATGTTAGATATCTAGTGCAGTTATTAGGTGCCGGCGCCAACGGTTCGACATGCAGAATTTACGAGTTTCACTTCAGTTCTATTACGCCGTTTACCGATATAAAACAGAACCTCAGTTGTGTTGGTCGGATATCATTAGAAATAAACGTTCAATGTTCATTATCTTTGAACAATCGATCCCGTAGTATTATATGACGCTTGTGCCTAATACATTTTCTTTAGTTACCAACAACGAAACTTGTGTGAACATTGAAAATTCACTTTGATAGCTGGCCCTTTATCTGGTTGCTAACAATTGTGTCTAAATAAGTTATACATATTCATCCAAAGACTCAGCATAGCAGTCCAGCGCCGCAATGCGGCCAGCCTTCTGGGCACTCTACCTCCCCAGCAGGACCTGGGGCAAATTTTTTATTTATAATTAATTTATTTTTACTGTGTTCATACTTTACTCTTGTTTTTGGAAATAAATAATCCCAATTGAACATATAGCACAAAATGCATTTTCGCACCCCCTATTCGAATAAAGCCCCTTTTTTCCTGTTAGGAGGGAATACAGTGGCACTTTTCAGTTCAAGGAATTTATATTGCCACCCTAAAAAAATACAAATAAATAGGATACATGGTACACAACACGACTATACAAAATCTCATTACGGGACGGCCAAGAGCATAAGGAATCAGAAGTAAATTTCTCTATATCGCAGGAGATATTATATGAAAGCGGCAGCGAGGCAATTTTATGACATCCACTTGCTAATCTCGCTGGCACCCAATACTTACCGGGCCTATTAGCCGGCCCACCGACGCGACGCGCACCGCAGCCCGAATAACCACTTCGCTCTGCATTATTTCCTTAATTAGCTTTCTTTGCTATTTAATCATCTATTTTAATTGGCCAGTAATCGGAACATGAGTTTGTTTTACTGAGACATTGAGGCTTCTGGTCCGAGATAAGTGGGAATGAAATAAAATATAGAAAAACACATTCTATAAAAAATATGAATTGCCTACTGCATTGAATGTAAATTAAAAATACGATTTATAAATAAATAATAACTATTCGATAAAATGTAATTCCTAAATGCTTGTAACTCATTAAATATCGTTTCGACCTATCTGTATAGCATCTTTTATAGTAGGTATATTTACATCAGAGGCCGGGAAAATGAGGATTTCCGGTTTACGATTTCCAAGTTGGTATATAGGATAGGTAACAAGGCCGGGAATCCGTTTTCAGGCAGAGGCATGTATAGTGCTTTTCTCAAACATACAAAGAAATACAAAAAAAAATAATGACAATGTTATTGAAATAAAAATAAAAAAGTTACTTTGCAGGCCTAGGCCTGAAAAGTGTTATGAAATTCCATTCCCTTCCCAGTGAGTTACTGCGCCCTGAAAGCAATACTTCCGAGCCTATTTTAAGGAACGTAAAGACAATATTTCATTGCACGTTTGAGAAAATTTACTTCCAACTACATTACATTCGAGTTCGATGCTGTATCAGATAACATTTCGCATGTACATACTATGTATTCCCGGCATGCGGGCTTTTATTGAAACCGGGCAATGAAATACAGTCTTAATCAAATAGGTACTTCCTAATTCCTATTATTTACATAGTAATAAACAACCATTTTTTTAATTTACTGCTTAGTGACATACAGAACACCGACTTGGGATTAGTCTTCTTAGCAAAGAGTTGTGACAAATCATTTCCACGTTCCAGGTCCCACGAGTCGCGGCGGCCGCAAGCTCGACGAGACGCGAGACAAGTACGGCAAGGCTTGCCGGAGGTTGCACCGCGCGCACAACGAGTACGTGCTACTACTGGCTGAGGCGACGGAGTGCGAGCGTGCATTGCGCACTGCTGCGCTGCCTGCGTTGCTGGATATGCAGCGGCGGCAGGGCGAGGCGACAGCCACGTCGTGGTCAGTATATACACCTTTGCTTGTAGACAGCAGGTTCCACAATTGCTCAAACACGCCTGTTGCTGGCCAAATTGACAGAGTGCGACAAACCGCTATGCTACCGGGCTGCTTTATGCCGGCCTTCGACTGCGAGCGGAGCGGACTCGTGAATATGAAACGAAGCCATTAATGAGTCTGCTCCGCTCGCAATGAATGACAGGTATTGCAGTTATGCGAAATGATATAAAGAAGTACAATTTTAAACTGAGGTTACTTTGGGTATTGTTTTGCCTACATTGATATAGTACATTTCGATGCGAGTGCAAAAAATTGTTTTTACACGTGTATTGAACGACTTTTTTCTTAACCAAGTGCCTTAAAAAGAGAATTTTACGCATGCGAAGCGTGCGCAAAGTTTACTTTTCCGCACTAGTTAGGATAATTACATTTAGGTACTTAGCTTATAATCAGGGATCGGACAAATGTGCGTCATTGTTTGCAATAATATGGACATAACTCCAAAATTGATTAAATGAATAATCAAACCAATAATTTCTTCTTTGATTTCGAAGCTTTAAGGTGACTATTTAAAAAAGGTTTTCATAGTTACCGGTGTCAAATATGTAATTTTCTGAAAATGATTAAATGATTAATTATTCAATCAACTTTGGAGTGATGTCCATATTATTGCGAACAATGACGCACATTTGTCCGATTTCTGCTTAAAATAAAAATATTGAAGGGAGACATGACGTGTTTAATAAAGTTACTAAATGAAAAATTAAATTATGTAACGACTTTCATTCAAAACCCTATTGTCAGAGACGACATGTATATAATTATATAATTCTGTTATAATGCCCTACGACAAAATGCCATGCTACAAGCGTTTTGTATATTAATCAATCATTAATAAACATTAAATTATTAATGCACTATTGTCTTTCAATATTACTCTGCTCACATTACAGAAACAAACATAATAATGTTCAATAATGCTATGCAACCGCTGTGTAATCATTTACGCAACGACTTACTGGCTAACAATGTAATATTTTAGAAGATCATTATACCTACATGGTACATTTCGTGAAAATGTTGGGTGTCATACCCAATCAAACAATCTCTTTGAATAGGTACTCCTAAATGTTAGGCAGATGATTTTCCGTCCGATGATATTTCGTGACATAGGTTTGATAGTACATTTTATTTGCTATATTTGTTATGTTGAAACCCAATTATGAAAATACTATTTTACAATCGAGGCCAGTACTCCAGGCGATCGGTATGAAGTTCAATATCTGTATATTTACCCCCAATACTCATAAACCTTTCCTATCTTAGCAAGCCAATAAGTATTATTGAATGCCCTTTTTGGTCTTATAGACATATTAATACGACCGAAAGGGACAAACTATAGTTAGCGTCTAGTTAGGAGATAGACGTGTATGAAAAAGGGCTTTAAAAAATAATGATTGTTACCAGGAAGGGTATCCTCCTGGAGGTGGTGCAGCGGTCGGACTTCAACACGGACAAGTTCCGCGAGATCCAGAGCAAGGTGGACTCCACCGTGCAGAACCTCAAGCCACACGAAGAGTACAAGGAGTTCATAGACAAGTACAAGTCAGTATCTGGGGCAGTTTATACATTCGACTAAATCATAACATAGTATACTCCAAAAAGCTACCTCAAAGTTTCGTTTCCTCATAGATTTTGTGCATTCATGCGTTATTTAGAAAAATAATATGTAGGATAGGTAATATTTATTAATTACTACTTTAAATTGTCTGGTATAATGAATTTGAATTATAATTTGATTTGCGTTTATTCCGAGAAATACTCCCAAAGTAAACAAACAAGTCAAGTTAGTTTTTAGGAATGTAATTATGGCGCCAAGTATACGAGTAGGTTCTGCTGTTGTTCCGATATTCCCTAGATGAAGTTTTATCCAATTTGTGGTTACATGGTGCATGATTAGGATAACGTACCATTTCTTTACGCATGGAACTTCATAGTCACCCCATTGGACTTAGGAATATTATTATTTGGGCTATTCCACGCAAAAGTGATAGATAGATAGATTTCTCGTGTGTTTATTTATTTATTGTGCAAATTTTACTGTTATTCTATCTAGGTATCAAACATTTACTTATCTAAATATAATGTAATGTAACACATGCACTTGGGTCATAAGTAAATATACAACTAAATGATCATTTTCCTTACATGGATTCACCCATTTAGTTACTAGCTTTATCACAGGATTCAGTAATTGTTTTAATTGAGGACAAATTACGATTAGCCATTGAATAAGTTCCCTGCATTTATAGTATAATTAATAGTATCAGTAAGTAGATAATTGTAATACAGCTATAAATACAGTTAATTATTGCTAGATTTGTATTGAAGCTAGTGAATGCGTGGCAATTAGAGAACGCTAGGCTTATCAAAATCGTTCATCCTCTATTAAACTGCCACATTTTTCTTAAACGGCATCTGGTTTCTGAATTACAGGAATACCTAGTTAATTAAAAAATGTCACTTCCGTTGGCTTCGATTTGAAAGTATTAGTAGTTAAATCCTATCCTCGACATTATTTGGCAGTTTACTATGAAACTTCCCATAATATAAAATTAATCGAAACTAAGATGTTTTGGGATTTGTCGACCACGAGCCTAGTACACCTTACTCACCGTACAATCTGTTTCAGATCACCCCCCTCAACGCCAGTATCATTCACGTTCGACGAGAGCCTAGTCGAAGACACAAGCGGCAAACTTCAACCCAATCAGCTGACCGTAGACAACTTAACCGTGGAGTGGCTGAAGGAGAAACTCACGGAGCTAGAAGGAACGTTACAGGAGAACCGCGAGAAACAGGCCACGCTGGCGCCGGAGATGAACGGCGTGTGTAAGAACAACAATACCAGCCTCACCAATGGCGTCAATGGGATTGACAGGTCAGTGTGAAAAACATGCTAGAAGCTAGAACCTTAATTTCGTCAGGGCGTTCGCTTTACGCTAGGGAAGAGTCCCGGTTCTGAATTTGTATGACAAGAACCGGGAATTCCCGGTTCCGGTACTGCACTTGTATAGAAAGCCAGAACCGGCCGCCCACCCTACTTTACGCTTTACGTAACTGCGAGAAAACCGTGTTTAACCATAATTGATTGCCGAGCGACTGATTCCCAACTCCCAAAGCGAGTTATGGAAAAACCGGGGTCATGATGAGAGCAGAGACTAGCCCCCTTATTCATAAACATCTTGTAGCTTAGCAAATCACTAAGTATTGCTTGTCCCTCGGTTTTATCGATATGTCTATAAAACCAAAATAATACTAAGAGTAAATTATCTTTTTCTGAGAGTTTGGTTTTTCGCGAACCTTACCAACAAAGTGCCCGCTTCTTTGCGACGTATGGTAATATACCTACTATAGCCATTTTCGGTGGTAACAAGGGAACATCACACATATATTATTATTTATTTATCATGCTTAATTTTCTATGTAGTCACTTCAATGCAATGGGTACTATATAACTTTTTTGCTTATGATATTATCTTTATGAAAAAATAGTCTTACATCACGAGTGCTGTATGTTGAAATATATTTTAGTGAACACCGTTTGCTTTTTAATTATTATGATCTGTAATATTTCACTAAAGACTCTGACTAAACCTAATAGGTACCTACGTGACATTGAAAGTCTGTACCTACCTACAGGCCTTGGTGTATTACACTCTTACACAGTCGCATATGGAGTCAACAAAACATTCTTGTTTAGGTTACGCGATAACGCTACGGAAGTCTAGCCATTCTAGCCCGAATTGGTACCTACACCTACTTCACTAAGACGAAATAATAATATCTCGTAAAGATTTTTTGAAATTGCAGATTAACCTCTTATTCATAAACGTCTCCTAAGTTTACAAACCGCTAAATATTATTTGACTCTTTCAATCTTATAGACATAATAGATGAGACTGAAAAGGACTAACGATACTTAGCGACTTAAGTTTGGTTACTCGAAGGGGACTATTTGAAATGAATTGCTACTTTTAACAATGATCATACATACTAGCTTTTATCCATTGCAAAATTGAAATGAATATGTGTCGATATTGGTTATCAATTATCTACCTTAGGGAGCGTTCAACTATTACGTAACGCAATTTTTGAAGATCTTTGACCCCCCTCCCCCGGTTGTAACGCACCGTAACTTTCTTCTACCCCCCCCCCCCCCCCTCACTCTCTAAGCACTACGTAACACTCGAATGACCATTTTTACCCTAAAGTTGCAAAAAGTAATGTTATAGTTTTTATCCTTGGTATAGTTTACTTAAAAACGTGGTGTAAGGAAGACCCCCTCCCACCCCTGTAACGCATAGTAACGTTTTTTCGAGACCCCCCTCCTCCCTAAATTGCGTTACGTAATACTTGAACGCCCCCTTAATGTGTGTCAATGCGTCACTTAAAATGTGACGTGCCGATAATAAAGTAGGTAGGTTTCTGCTTTCAGTTACTTATGTACTGAAATATAGTTTCTATGAATATGTATCCAAATTCTAAATGAATATTGTAATAACATCCAATGTTATACTTTTTATCCGTATTAAAAATGTCGATTGTTCCAGGCATTCCCCACCGCCGATCCCAGCGACAGCGTCGGAGCCGGTGAAGCTGCTAGAACTTCGCATGGCGGAGAGGAAGTGCGCCAAGCAGGCAGAGATGATCAGGTCAGACTAACACCGCTGCTAAGTTTCTTTCACCATGTTTTCTTCTCTATGATTTAGGGAGTGTTGGAGCGATCAGACTGCCGGTGGGTTGGTTGTCTGGGGAAAAACGACGTTAGGCTAGTCATAGACAGATAACATTTGGTCAACGCTTGGCTTTCAAAAGGTCAAGGGCACCTAGAGTCTGACCAGCATAACTTTGCACGAGAAAAATGCGGTAAAATAAAAAAAAACGTGACCTGGTAACAAATTCTCTACCGAATTAAAGAACGGTTTGACATTGATAGGCAAAATTGTTGCCATGTAAAGAATATCGAAAACATGCTTCTGCAAAGTTATGCTGGTCAGACTCGAGGTGCCCTTGACCTTTCAAAAGCCAAGCGTTGACCAAATATTATCTGCCTATGACGCCATGAGTTTATCCTTTGTGAAATCCAGCGTAAGTCCCTCTTGCGTCAGTAGTATGAGGTTGCTCATTAAACATATAAAATCCCACGATTTCGTTTCGATGTTATCCTTTGCGGTAATAATACTAATAATTTTCATGCGTACATTCGGAAGGGATTGGCAAGCTATTCAACATTTCCTACGAGTGTTCAACGCTTGCGACTACTTTTTTATTTATTGTCAAAAATATGTTTACACAAGTGTCATCGTATCTTTGACCTCATGTCATCATCATCATCATCATCAGCCAATTGACGTCCACTGCTGGACATAGGCCTCATGTATTCTACAATAACTTATGCATTGAACGCGGTCGCTTACATACGAGTATATATATGATAGGTATACGATTTAATTTAGTTCGCAGACATTTTTGATTATCTCAATTATCTGTTACAATAATACCTAATACTTTTTCTTCACACTTACTTTGTAAGCGCGCCATTGCTTGTATTCGTTACGGGAGTTATTAGAAGTGTTAGTACGTTATTTAATTATATTTTGTTTTAAAATTTAACTTTTTAGTTGCAATTGTGATGTAGAACATTGTATTCATCACGATCGGTAACTGGATTACCAACTCGAGTCATTGAATGCCTCCGGCGTGGAGTCCCACAAGAAAAAATCACCAATTATCACCATAGGGGAGGGGGGGTCATCGGACAAATCACGTGTAATTTTTTGTTACTCTCTGCTGAACAGTATACATCTTTTAAAACGTAACCAGATGTCAAATCCTGAACTGAGTTTTAAAATTTCACGGACATTTATCTCGTAGTTTGCAAAAAAGTTTTTTCCCATCACGTCATCATCATCATCATCATCATATCAGCCGAAAGACGTCCACTGCTGAACATAGGCCTCCCCCAAAGATTGCCACAATGACCGGTCCTGCGCCACCCGTATCCAGCGGACTCCTGCGACCTTCACCAGGTCATCGGTCCACCTTGTGGGGGGCCTACCCACGCTATGCCTTCCGGTACGTGGCCGCCACTCAAGAACCTTCCCGCCCCAACGGCCATCGGTTCTACGCGCAATGTGCCCCGCCCACTGCCACTTCAGTTTAGCGATTCGGAGAGCTATTTCGGTTACTTTGGTTCTGCTGCGGATGGTCTCATTTTTAATCCGATCACGCAGAGAGACTCCTAGCATAGCCCTCTCCATTGCCCTTTGGGTGACTTTGAGCCTTCTTATGAGACCCATTGTAAGCGGCCACGTTTCAGTACCGTATGTCATCACTGGCAACACACACTGATTAAAGACTTTCGTCTTCAAACACTGCGGAATATTGGACGAAAATATGTGTCGTAGCTTCCCGAACGCTGCCCAACCGAGTCGGATTCGACGATTGACCTCATTCTCGAAGTTGGACCTACCTAACTGAACCATCACGTGTGCTTAATAAAGTACGTAAATTGTAAATTGAAGTGTTATTTAAAGGACTACTTAAGTTGGCAAAAAATTACACGTCATATTGGCTAGGGGGGGGGGGGGGGTCCTGAAAATATCACCAAGTATCACCATGGGGGATGGGGGGGTCTAAAATAGGCCAAAATCGTATGACGTGATTAATGGACAAGCCCTTAGTATAATACCGTACTTCGTTCCTAGATGGGTGATTCTCCGAAATCCGTTTTAATTGCTGGTCATTGTCGCCCTGCGGTTATTACCAAAACGGAAGGCCAAGTAGGAACTGGTATATACTTGGAAATAAGTGAGGGAAGCTAAGTATTGAAACGCACGATATTCGAGACTAATATTTATTAGGTCTGCCGGTAGGCAGTGAAATATGATAGTACCCACATATACAGCATTCTCCCCTCATAGCTTTAAACATATATGTAACAACAAAAATATATTTGTATAGTACTTGATTAGGTACACGGTTTACAATTAGTATTGTACACTAAAGGAAATGTATTCGGGCACTTTTTCGCTTTTTTTTAATACAATCTTACATAGGTAGGTATAGGTATCTAGAATTTTCCGGTGAAAGTATACATATTTAATTTATGTGACATAGAATACAATAAGAGTACGACCAAGTCACGTTATGCCCTTGCGTGCACTTGACACTATCATAGGTAGGTACAAAAAATTACGATAGAAGACACAAAAGAGGAAAATAAAAAAAAATAACCCTAAAATGCTGATCAAAAGGTGATACTGACGGGTTTAGTCTACATCGTAACCGAATCTTTTTGGTGGAATGCGAGTTCTTTTGGGACAGGCCACAAGAGCGTCGTCCGGTTGCCGCTGCGGGGGGCTCGGCGCGCGCGCGCCGCCGGCCGCCGCGGGGCTCGCCGGCGCCGGCGCGGCCGGGCTGCCCGGCGCCGGCGTCGGCGCTGGGGATGACTCAGCGGGATCGACTCCAGCGGTGGAGCTGTCGATTAATACATCGTGCGACTCCTCTGTCGCTACCGAGTGATTACGTTGCAATTGATCTATATGTTTCTTATGAACCTTACCGCCGCTGCGAATGTAATAGGTCAAAGGACCCACACGGTCGCATATCGTACCTGTTTCCCAAGCGAAAGTGTTATTCCTATATTGTTTGAAGTATACTCGGTCTCCTATCGCGAATTCTCTCAAAGAACCCTTCTTATAATTAATCTGTGCGGTCTGTTTACGTCGCACCGTCTCGTTCACGCTGGGCCGCAGTAGGTCAAAGGTCGTGCGTACCTCTCTCTTTAACATTAGACTGGCCGGTGTTTTTCCGGTAATCGTGTGTGGGGTCGCTCTGTAAATAGCTAGAAAATCTTCCAAGGCAGACTCTAAATCAACATAATCACGTATAGCCTTTTTTAATGCCATTTTAACGATTTTTACGGAATTTTCGGCACTTCCATTGCTACTAGGTTTGTAAGGAGTCACTGTTATATGATGGATTCCCTTGCTATTTAAATAGCTAACAAAGTCACTGCTATTAAACGGTGGCCCGTTATCGGATACTAGTTCGAGCGGGAAACCGAATTGACTAAAAACATGACGTAATTTAGCGATCGTAGATTTGGCCGAGGTTCCGGAAACACGAAAAGCTTCAATCCATTTGGAGTGCGCGTCGACGATAACAAAGTAATATATCGTGTTATTATTCAATGAAAAAAAATCGCAATGCAAACGGTACCATGTTTCTTGAGGCCACACCCACGGGTGCAGCGGCGCCGCCGCCGGCGCCGAGCGCTCGCGCGCGCACATGTCGCACGCGCGGCACACGCGTTCTATGTCGGCGTCTATGCCGGGCCAGTACACGTAGTTACGCGCTAAACTTTTGCATTTCACCATACCTTGATGAGTCTCATGTAACTGATTCAATATTGATTCGCGTAATTCAGTCGGAATAATCACACGATGCCCATATAAAATACAACCGTGTTCGATACTCAAAAATTGTTTTAAATTAAAATATGGTTTGAGATCTTCGCTATCACAATACAGCCAATTTGTTTTGATCGCCTTAGTAAGTTTTTGCAATATTTTATCGGATATCGTACATTTAGATATATCTTTATAATTTACCGGAGCAGAGTCTTCAACAAAATGTAGGTAGGTATCGACTCGGGATCGAACATCCTTATCTGGCACCGGTATTCTAGATAAACTGTCGGCTAAGCAGTTATGTTGTGTACCGATGCATTTTACTTCATAATTATATGCGCCCAATATTACCGCCCATCTCTGAAGTCGACTGGCGGCCATAAGCGGTATTCCTTTTTTTTCGCTAAATATTGATGCCAACGGTTTGCAATCGGTGACTAATGTAAATTTCCTACCAAAAATATAATCATGAAATTTGGTTACCCCAAAGATGACCGCTAGTCCCTCTCGACAAATTTGCGCATAATTTCTTTCGGCTTCGTTTAGCGTACGCTCGGCGTGCATCACGGCGTGGTCCCGGCCGTCGGCGCCGCGCTGCGCCAGCACGGCGGCCACGCCGCCCGGCGCCGCGTCGCACGTCACCGACGTCGCCCGTGCCGCGTCAAAGTGCGCGAGCACAGGGGCCTCCACGAGTTGTTGTTTAACCTTTTCAAACGCCGCGTTGCATGTAGGACTCCATACAAAGTCGTTTTCCGTTTTCAATAGCTTATATAACGGGCTCAACCCGTCACTAAGATTTCTTAAAAATTTGCCATAATAATTTATTAAGCCGAGAAAAGCCTTTAATTCTTTTACATTTGTCGGCACCGGCGTATTGGTAATGGCATCAACTTTACTTACTTCTGTATGTAACCCGTGAGCATCAATAACATATCCAAGGTATGATACAGAAGTTTGAAAGAAACTACATTTGTTTGGAGCCACACGCAGTCCGCAATCCGACAAAATATTAAAAACTTTTATTAATCGCTGCCAGTGGTCGTCAAAATCTACACCAGACACATTTAGATCATCTAAATAGCAAGTTACAAAGCGCATTCTGAATAATTTGTCCATTATTCTTTGGAACTTATTTGGGGCACACTTAATACCGAAAGGTAATCTATTATAGCAAAACATTCCTTGCAATGTGACTATAGTGCACAACTTCTTCGAGTCTTCGTCTAGCTCAATTTGTAAATATGCTTGGCTTAAATCAATTTTTGAAAATAATTTCCCACCTTGGAGTGACAAAAATATGTCATCGATTCGCGGAATGGGATACTTATCATCGACTAAAACCGGGTTAACAGTTGTTTTAAAGTCCCCGCACAGCCGTACATCCCCACTTTTTTTAATAACGGGTACTACGGGAGTCCCCCATTCGCTCCACTCCACAGGTGAGACGATGCCCTCGCGCTGTAGCCGCGCCAGCTCGGCCTCCACGGCGGGCCGCAGCGCGAACGGCACCGGCCGAGGCCGCCGCCATACGGCCGTTGCGTCGCTCACTATTTCTAGCCGCAATTTAGTTTTGTTAAAAGTGCCTATACCGTCAGCAAAAACGTTTGGAAACAGCATCATTAATTTACTACAGATATCTTGATTGCAAATATTCAACGAGTTTATTGTTTTGTTCTCGCTATGTACCACGGGAAAGTCTATACCGAAAGCCCTCAACCAATTACGGCCTAGCAAGGGTGGACTGAAATTATTGTCGATGACAATCAAGTTTAGGCCATCAAGCGTTTGGTTATTGAGTTTTACCGTACAAATTATTTTACCCTTCGGTTTCACCTTTTGACCGCCATACATTTTTAAATTTGACTCGTGTGGATACAGTTTACAATTCCAAAAATGTTCTTGATAGGTACTAAATGATATAACACTAACAGCTGAGCCGGTGTCCCCTTCCATTGTTAGATAGACATTATTAATTTTTACCTTAACTGTCCACTTAGTGTCGGGCTCCTCGTCGCTCAGCTGGTAGACTTGCAGGGGTCCGTCCTCAGAATCAGACCCGTCAGACAGCGGCCCGTCGGCCCTGTCCGTGCTCACATGATGCACCTTCTTCGCATCTTTTCTAAAACGACACATTTTCGCTATATGGCCTACACCACCGCACACATAACACTCGCTATTTTTAAACGAACACTGATGTTCCGGGTGTCGTCCGTCACAACGGTAGCACCGTACTCCTACAGACGTCGACCCTCCCCGGCCGTCGTCGCCGTAGCCTCGCCGCTGCGGCCCGTGGAATCCTCCGCGGCGCGAGCCTCGAGCCCGCGCGCCGCCTGTGCCGCCGGCGCCGCCCCGCTGGCGCGCCGGGCCGCCGCCGCCGCCGCCGACCGCGAACACGGGCTCCGCCTCGCCGCGGGCGCCCGGCGCTGCCGGCTGCTGTGCCGGCCCCGCCGGCTTGGAGTCTCGAACGGCCGCCTCCAGCGACAACGCCAGCTCGGTGGCGCGTTTGAACGTGAGATCGTCGTCGTCTTCTGTTAGCATTCGCTGCCGAATGCGTTCGCTTTGTAACCCATAAACGAATTGGTCTCGTAAGTTTTCCTTCAAAATGTTGTTACTCACAAACTTACAGTGTTTACTCAACTTTTTTAATTGGACGAGATAGTCGCTTATAGTTTGACCTTCGGTTTGCTTACAGGCCCGAAAAATCATTCTTTCGGCAATTACGGACCTCTTCGGCGACAGATGATCTTCGACTAAGCTTACGATTTTGTCGAAACCGACTTGCTCAGGTGCATCCGGGTAACAAAGGTCGATAATTAGATCCAAAGGCTCGGTACCTACTACTGCAACTAGGTATTTCGAAAAATCAGCCACTTTTACATCTTGAATTGCAAACCACGCCTTCAATCTGCTTACGTAAGTCGACCATACGTCGACATTCATTTTAAATTCCTTTAGGGCACTGAGGTCAGGATTCTTTTCTGTAGCCATTATTTATATTACACTTAGGCACGAATAAACACTAGATTTACTATGGGACTCGTCGCCAAATGGTATATACTTGGAAATAAGTGAGGGAAGCTAAGTATTGAAACGCACGATATTCGAGACTAATATTTATTAGGTCTGCCGGTAGGCAGTGAAATATGATAGTACCCACATATACAGCAGGAACAACATTGATTACGCTAGACTAGGTATAGGTTTTGAATTACGTATACATTAAAATAATACTCTTAGGGTCATCTGTTGTAACAAATACTTGCCGAGACGATAATGACGAAATAAAAACCCCGAATGTTCGCCCAGATGCATAATGTACTATTATCTGCTTCCATATCATAATTATCCTATTATATATTCAGAAGCGGTAATGTAATGACCTACATTAAGAAACCGGTGTCTGTGGCTGTATCGTAATGTTAACATTAAAGTACAGTGTATCATAATATTAACATTAAAGTATCGGTGTCAGTACATTAATGTTAACATTATAAAGTCGACTTCTTTTTGTTTTTTTTTTTTCAATACATATTTATTGTAAGATATTCTTACACAAATTGAGTAATTTCAACTGATTTGAATTGTTACATTTAGAGGTATTTTACTTAGTGGATATCAATGTAAATAAAGGTAAATTATCATTCTAAACTTATGATAAGGATGTAGATAAAGTTATGTATGTGACTGTACATAATTAGGATTTAAACACTCGTGTGATCTTATTATGAAACTCGCCTACCGCTCGTTTCATAAAACCACACTCATGTTTAATGCCTCTTATACGCCAGCCACATAAATAACTAATTTAAGAGTCGACCGACCAATATTATAGTTCGAGAAATATTATTTGACCGACTCTTATCTTACTTACGGCCTTTTGTTTTGCATCATTAACAATAGAAAAGTACTAGACTGCTGATTGTCTAGTAAGTGTTAACGCAAAACAAAAGGTCGTAAGTAAGATAACAGTCGGTCAAATAATATTTCTCGAACTATAAATGATCATTCTAAACTTATGATAAGGATGTAGATAAAGTTATGTATGTGGCTGGCGCATAATAAGAGGCATTAAACATGAGTGTGTTCATAATAAGATCACACGAGTGTTTAAAGCCTAATTATGTACAGTCTACTACTAATTTAAGAGCCGACCGACGAATATTAATTAGTTTTCTGACGTGTTCTGTAGGTCTGCCCTAGCGGAGCTGGGCTGCGAGGAGGCGCCGAGCGGCTGCCCCGACCTGTCCGCGGAGACGGTCGGCGTCGACAGCCTCGACGGCAGCTCGCCCGACCACCAGGTTTGTGCTCACGCGGAATATTTCATACGACCCGTTTTGTATTTACTCGTTATTTTATACCGAGGGAAGTTTGTGCAACACAATCGTGACAGTTCGAATCATTATTATACGCAATGCACAGTCGAAGACAAAATAAGGGGTATACAAAAACGTTTAAAAATATATCCTAGTGCACTCTAATTCTGTGTAATAAGAACGTCGTAACATATTTATGAACGGATTCTTTCGATACTTATTTTTGCACTTGACTGCACCGTACAGGTAAATTCGCCAAAGCTGGCACGAATGGATCGAGTAAGTGACAGAAAGTATCTATGATGTCAAAATGACAGTAGATACAGGTTGCTATAGCAGGGCTGCATACACACAATGATAGATGTCATCATTCGTGCCAGCTTTTGTGATTTTTTCTGTACAGTCGATGTCAAAGATGAAATTAAGATGATCATTACGGTTCAGGCGACTTTAATGTTCAATAAAGTCATGTAAATATATTTATGGCATCTAAAATCTAAATCGTAATGATATCTTTGACGTCGATTGTACAAGATACATGTACCTAAATTGTAACTTATACCAGTAATTGGAGTTCGAGGCCAACGAAACTACGACAGATGCGTTATTGTCAAATCTGTCAAAGTCTCTTATGTCATTGTCAAATAAAGTTTTCAGGTTTCCACAACCTTTTTGTTATTTTATTTATTTATTTAAAATAATTCCTAATAAAAACATTATATACCTCTGTAATGTTTTTACGCGTTTCTGTTTAATATGGCTGTCACAACTAGGATTTTCTTAAAAACACGTAAATACCTGAAAACTTTTCTTTTCTCTTAACTAACATTGATATGACAACATTTTCTTGTAAAGAACTTAAAATTACCAGTGAACACAAACGTCAGCGTGCCATAAATTATTAAGACAGTACATATAACATTTCACCCGGTATATTTCATTTGGAATTTATTTTTTTGATGATGGGGCTTGAAATCAAAGTTAAACATGGCTGAACCAAGTTATTATATACCTCTGTAATGTTTTTACGCGTTTCTGTTTAATATGGCTGTCACAACTAGGATTTTCTTAAAAACACGTAAATACCTGAAATCTTTTCTTTTCTCTTAAGTAACATTGATATGACAACATTTTCTTGTAAAGAACTTAAAATTACCAGTGAACACAAACGTCAGCGTGCCATAAATTATTAAGACAGTACATATAACATTTCACCCGGTATATTTCATTTGGAATTTATTTTTTTGATGATGGGGCTTGAAATCAAAGTTAAACATGGCTGAACCAAGTTATTATATACCTCTGTAATGTTTTTACGCGTTTCTGTTTAATATGGCTGTCACAACTAGGATTTTCTTAAAAAGACGTAAATACCTAAAAACTTTTCTTTTCTCTTAACTAACATTGATATGACAACATTTTCTTGTAAAGAACTTAAAATTACCAGTGAACACAAACAGCGTGCCATATTTATTAAGACAGTATTTATAATATTTCACCCAGTACATTTAATTTGGAATTTAATTTTTTGATGATGGGGTGTATAGCGAAGCTAAACATGGCTGAACCAAGTGGGTCACCTTGTTAACAACCTACGGAAGAAAACAAAACTTTAGATCTCTATGATAATTTAAGAAATGGAGAACTATAGCACTGCCAAAGAAATTTGTAGGTCAAAGGAATTTTACGAATACGAAATGTGAACATAAAGCACGCTACAATATATTATTCTGCAATTTTCTAAACGTATGCAGAAATAGGGTTTTAATTTATGTGTAGTTAAATTGCTGTACCAAATGTTATTAACACCTGAGGTGATACCAGCGCAATACCAACTTTGTTACTAATAATTGCGGATAATTCCGTTTTTATTAAAATATCTCATATTAACGTGAAAATAAGTAAATAATATTGTTTCTATAAATTAAAGAATTAAAATTACCAATAAATAAGATATCTCAATGTCTGTTTTTAGAAAATAAGGATTTACTATTGTATGAACATTTCATTGTTGTGGCAATATTTTCGTAGATTCTTTGGCCTCGAACTCCAATTAGTGGTTTAAATTGTTTTTAGATTTTGTCAACTTATTATGTTTCAGTAAAATCGTTCAAATACACTTATTTCCGTGAAATTACAGCTTTGACTTTTGGGAGAAACAGTTTAGAAATTCACTATACACGGTGACTCGCGAGGAACCCACATAATTTTAATGCTGAATTCCTGAGCATATTTAGAGTATTTAATGTTATATAAAATTTCCTGGATTCGGCTTGGTTCCAAAGATAATTAACCTTTTTTCGGAAAAAGTTTTTCGACGTAACTCGTCATAAAACTTCTTTTTGATTACAATGCTGCCACAATGTGTTCTAATATTACCACACCTTTTGCCTGACAATCAAAAAATAAGAATAGACTTGTCGAAAAAACCTGTCCCTTAAAAAAAAACATTTAAAAAATTAGTTTTAACAAATTGTTGTTATGATAAAAAGTATTGGAAATGTTAAAAAGTATTCAAAAAGTCTAAAAAAAATCGAAAAAAAAAAAAAAAAATTTTTTTTGTGGAATTTGACATTTGGTCTCATAATATTTTTTGTTTATTTTGATGTCTAGAATGCATAGTTAAAATTATGTGGTTTCCTCGCGAGGCACCGTGTAGAAACTTAGGTATGTATTCGATACTGCCATTTCTATGGGCTTATTATTATTATAAAATAGCTAAGTTACTAAAAGTGGTAGGCAACAAAATTAAATTTTATCATACTTTATTTATTTAATTTTTGTATTATATTATTATACAGTATTTTTTATAATATTATACAGTACAGTTACATACTAGTTTTTCGAAAATTGTATAAGCTTTTATTTTCGAAGAAAACTTCTGTAGGTATTATTAGATTTTATGATAATTTTTGTTCGTACGCGCTGTTAATTTAGGCTACAAAATAACATTCGCAGATCGGAAACTGCGCGTAGGATGTTTTGTTTAACCGAACTACGTGAATTATTAGTTTTTTTAGTTTATGTGCAAACATACAAACCTGCGCATGAATAAGAAAACAAATACGTAGCTGGAAGTAGCAAGTTAACCTTCTGATTTCCTGTAGTCATTATAGAATTCTGCTGACTAGAACACGGACATACATCTACAAACCGTACTAACATTTGTAAGTATTTATCTTGAATCATGAGCACATGAACAAATTAAAAACAACCTTTAAATTAAGTCATCGGAAACAAGTATCTCCTTAATATGGACTTTAAAAGGTAATTGAATTCAGGAGCGTTCCTCGATCGGGTCGAAAACGTCGACCGAGGCGCTGCGCCTGCGCCTGCACTCCATAATCCCGCCGCGACCCTTCTTCCGGATGCTCGCGCGCCCCTTCCGCCGCAAGTCCGTGCCGTCCAGCCCCGCGCTGCCGCCCAAAACCTACCGCAGCAGCAGCGAGGGGCCCGGCGACTCGGTAACACGACCCCCTCGCCTCAAGAAACGAGGGCTCCTAACCAGACGGTTGACCAAACGCATGGACGTGTATGTGCATTGTCGTGTAAACAAAACCATCTTCAAGAAAAGAAGAAGGCGGAAACGTAGTTGTCCTAACAGTGTGGTGAGTGTGCGAGCTAACACCGAAGATCACTCGCACCGGTGGCTTCTCCTCTCGCGGCCGGGGTGATGCCGCGGCTTCCTTCGATCCATCGAAACTGTACAAAGACTTATCACGCGCGCTCGCACGCCGATCGATGGTCGAGGGCCGCCGCGGTTGCGCCCGCCGGCCGCCTGCAGGGACCGCCACCAGGCAAGGCATGGGCTTTTGCAGGATGCATGAGGCTTATTTTTACACGCGTCAAAATGTTTACGACATATAAACACGCAGGTTCGTCAGAGGAGTCTAACTATAGACGCGCCGCGTACGAACGCGCGAACTTCGCTCGGGATAGCTTTCAAATGAAATTAAAATAGCACCGCCTCGCTCCAAAACTCAGTTTCAAAATCAAGGTAAAGCGAACTTGCGACGTTCTTCGAGCGTTTCCCTGTTTATGCGATGTCTATTATACGCGTTTCAGTCGGCAGTTTTACGTCAGCCGCATCCTGTTTCTCTCGGTTAGTGGCGGGTGATTATGTGCAGATAATAATAAAGTGATAATATAATCATCGACGCGATGGATGATCCGTTTGCGATGTACATAACTCGGTCGGAGTTACCGCCGCCGGTGGTGGTGCCGCGGCGTAAGAAACGTCTAAAAAAGCTGCTGGAGTTGCAGCATTTGCAAGAGTTGCAACAGCTACACGACCTACAGCAGTTGCAGGAATTACAACAACTACAAGAGTTACAACTTGAAGAAGAATTCGTATGTCCGAGTGTTACATCGTTGTTGTTATGTTGTGTTTGCATGTAATTTGACGTTAACCCTTCGATTTTTGTTTTCACTTACACACGCGTGTTGTTTCGTTGTAAGAGCAATCAGCTCTTTAACTATTAACAATTACTTAAATTTTTCTCCTTTTCTAATTGTTCGGAGGAATAAACAATGTAACACTTGACCTAATTTTCGTATTATTAGAAAAAGCGTCACATCCACCGACATGATTCCTTGGTGGTGAGTCATATGGTTAAACCAAGGATAGATTTATTTTTTAGGTCAATTCGATGAAGTTGTGTGCTATGTGACGTGCCAGCTGGGTCAAGTACACTCACCCTTTCTTTTAATTATGTGCACATGGGAAAGAGGGTTAGGTATTTATAATTATAATTAGCGCGATGAATACCGATCACTGCCGTGCTGAGTGATCATTACTCGTCGTATTGCAGATGTAGCCGTTATAAGTATATCAGATGACAGCATGCAAATATGCAGATATTGAGACTATTATGCTAGTGTAGTAGTATATTTTATTAAGTAATATAATATACGTTCTTGCCAGTGTTTATGGGACGTGTCATAGGAATAAATTGTTGTAGTGGTCAATATATCTTTTTATATTAATGACGTGAATAACACTTGATTTTTTTATTTATTTTTATTCCAATACGTTTCACAGCATAACGGTATAAACCGAGGCACTGCGAACTAAAGATTTAGGTATCAATGAATACCTACTTAAAATCTAGTTAAATTTAGGCGACGACGTAATTATATATACTTATACATACATACATACAGGTACCTCAGGTACCTACTTGTGTAAAATCACGCAACGTAATCATACAGGGAAGTACCCAATACGACACGGTTGATGCATGACATACATGTTTGTTTTATCCTCCTGAGTTCTCAATCCCAATAATATTCGTCATAGGCATGTTTGTTGGTCCATTCAATCCATTTTGGTATTTCGTTTCGCTATAATTTCAGGGTGCGTAGCCATAGCCAAGATCCCAATCGCAATATTGCATGGCAAACCGCTTGCGTGGCGTGCACGTGCGCGTTGACAAGCAAGCGGTGTGCCATCTACTAAGACATTGCCTACGCTACAACGCGTACGCATCCTGTGTGGCTTGGCCTTATCGCGAGTCATGAACGACTGGCAACTAACTGCCTTTGTCGCACTAACATGAAAGAGTGACATTGAGAGAAAACTACGATACGCTATTGAGCGTTAGCGACTGGCATAATTATTTTATAACTTGGCTACGCACTCAGGTGGCTTGTGATGGTACCATTTTTGTCGTGTATCGTGCTACGCGTCACTTTCGAACTTGCATACCTACTTGTCAGAAAGTGACGGTAACGATGACAAATAAACTCGGGACCATAGCAAGCCTACAGGTAAGAAACTCGTGATTAGCATCGTGTTTAAACCAGGTTAAAAATATAATAGCGCTATTTGACGTTTATCAACAACCTTCAACGATCCTCTACCTTTTTATGTACCTATACGCTTAATGTAGGTATAAACAAATTACAAGTATTAATATCGTTAGTCCATAACCAATGCTTCTGCTAACGCTAGTGGTATTGGCAGGTGGGCGCATCAGAGACGGAGCGGTCGCTGGTAGAGCAGGAATGGTTCCACGGCGTGCTGCCTCGTGAGGAGGTGGTGCGGCTCCTGCGGGCCGACGGCGACTACCTGGTGCGCGAGACCACGCGCAACCACGCGCGGCAACTCGTGCTGTCCGTGTGCTGGGGGCAGCACAAGCACTTCATCGTGCAGACCACGCCGGAGGTACGTTAGAGGTGGAGCGGTCGCTGGTGCAGCAGTGGTTCGGCGGCTACCTGGTGCGCGACCACGCGCGGCAACTAGTGCTGTCCGTGTGCTGGGGGCAGCACAAGCACTTCGTCGTGCAGACCACGCCGGAGGTACGTTAGAGACGGAGCGGTCGCTGGTGCAGCAGTGGTTCGGCGGCTACCTGGTGCGCCAGACCACACACGGCAACTCGTGCTGTCCGTGTGCTGGGGGCAGCACAAGCACTTCATCGTGCAGACCACGCCGGAGGTACGTTAGAGACGCAGCGGTCGCTGGTGCAGCAGTGGTTCGGCGGCTACCTGGTGCGCGAGACCACGCGAGACCACGCACGGCAACTCACGCTGTCCGTGTGCTGGGGGCAGCACAAGCACTTCATCGTGCAGACCACGCCGGAGGTACGTTAGAGACGCAGCGGTCGCTGGTGCAGCAGTGGTTCGGCGGCTACCTGGTGCGCGACCACGCGCGGCAACTCGTGCTGTCCGTGTGCTGGGGACAGCACAAGCACTTCATCGTGCAGACCACGCCGGAGGTACGTTAGAGACGCAGCGGTCGCTGGTGCAGCAGTGGTTCGGCGGCTACCTGGTGCGCGAGACCACGCGCGGCAACTAGTGCTGTCCGTGTGCTGGGGGCAGCACAAGCACTTCATCGTGCAGACCACGCCGGAGGTACGTTAGAGACGGAGCGGTCGCTGCTGCAGCAGTGGTTCGGCGGCTACCTGGTGCGCGACCACGCGCGGCAACTAGTGCTGTCCGTGTGCTGGGGGCAGCACAAGCACTTCATCGTGCAGACCACGCCGGAGGTACGTTAGAGACGGAGCGGTCGCTGGTGCAGCAGTGGTTCGGCGGCTACCTGGTGCGCGACCACGCGCGGCAACTCGCGCTGTCCGTGTGCTGGGGGCAGCACAAGCACTTCATCGTGCAGACCACGCCGGAGGTACGTTAGAGACGGAGCGGTCGCTGGTGCAGCAGTGGTTCGGCGGCTACCTGGTGCGCGACCACGCGCGGCAACTCGCGCTGTCCGTGTGCTGGGGGCAGCACAAGCACTTCGTCGTGCAGTACAAATCAACTTTTCACAGGGACTCTGTTTTCATTTAATCTTTAATAATTTCATAGTTCATATTCAACCATAGAACTGAAACAACTGTTTTTGAAACAGAAATAAACGCGCTCCAGGCAGTCACTAAAGCGCCCATGTATAATAAAATTATAATTGCGTACCGTGAATTGTTTAATGCCGTTGTGGTTGTAATTTCTAAATTTCTAGTTGAGAACATCGGGTGTATGTAGTGATGTGCCGTTTTCGATAACTTACCCAAAAGTGTATTGGGAATGTTTCCAAATGATAACTTTCCCTATACTTAATTTACAATTTACATTGGGAATGTATCGGGAACGACCCATATCTAGTTATATGTTTGGTACGGTCGGCTCCAAAAATATATTAACGATTTTGATTCTTGTGCCATGGGCATAGTTTCTGAAATTTATACCTATTTCTAGACGTGACTGTTCGTGTTCCAGGGTCACTACAGGTTCGAGGGCGCGGCGTTCCCGTCGGTAGCGGAACTTATAGCGTGGCAGCGCACCAGCGGCGTCCCGGTCACGGCTCGCTCGGGGGCCTTACTACGGCGCGCCGTACCCCGCGAGACGTGGGAACTTAACAACGATGATGTGCAGTTACTGGACAAGATTGGACGGGTACGCTATACAAACTAGTCTCTAATACCAAGGCGTGTAAAGGTTGATAAACGGGCTGATAGATGGACAGCGCACCAGCGGCGTCCCGGTCACCGTACCCCGCGAGACGTGGGAACTTAACAACGATGATGTGCAGTTACTGGACAAGATTGGACGGGTACGCTATACAAACTAGTCTCTAATACCAAGGCGTGTAAAGGTTGATAAACGGGCTGATAGATGGACAGCGCACCAGCGGCGTCCCGGTCACCGTACCCCGCGAGACGTGGGAACTCAACAACGATGATGTGCAGTTACTGGACAAGATTGGACGGGTACGGTATACAAACTAGTCTCTAATACCAAGGGGTGTAAAGGTTGATAAAGGGGCTGATAGAGGGACAGCGTACCAGCGGTGTCCCGGTCACGGCTCGCTCGGGGGCCTTACTGCGGCGCGCCGTACCCCGCGAGACGTGGGAACTTAACAACGATGATGTGCAGTTACTGGACAAGATTGGACGAGTACGCTAATTGTAATTAGGAAAAAGATATAGGCCTATAAATGGGCTTATAGCGTAGCAGCATACCAGTGGGGTCGCTTGGGGCCAGCACATCGTGCCCTGAGAGATGTGGGACCTCAACAATGACAATGTGTAGTCACAGGAGCAGATTGGACGGGTACGCTATATAAACCAGTCTCTAATACTAAGACTCGTAAAGGTTGATAAAGGGGCTGATAGAGGGAGAGCGCACCAGCGGCGTCCCGGTCACAGCTCGCTCGGGGGCCTTACTGCGGCGCGCCGTACCCCGCGAGACGTGGGAACTCAACAACGATGATGTGCAGTTACTGGACAAGATTGGACGGGTACGCTATACAAACTAGTCTCTAATACCAAGGCGTGTAAAGGTTGATAAAGGGGCTGACAGAGGGACAACGCACCAGCGGCGTCCCGGTCACGGCTCGCTCGGGGGCCTTGCTACGGCGCGCTGTACCCCGCGAGACGTGGGAACTTAACAACGATGATGTGCAATTACTACTGGACAAGATTGGACGAGTACGCCATACAAACCAGTCTCTAATACCAATAAGACTCGTAAAGGTTGATGAGGCGTGTAAAAGTTGATAAAAGGGCTGACGACGTGGCAGTGCACCAGCGGCGTCTCGGTCACGGCGCGCTCCAAGGGTTCGAAGGCTGAAATAATTTTCGATAATCCTAAACTGTCTAATAAATCGAATAATATGAATAGTTACCTACAGAGAATTGGCAGGTTTTTCAAAACATAATTGCATTGCATTTTGACGAAACATGACTTTATTAGGTACTGAATCGTTAAAATTTTCCTAGAGTGTTTAATTTTAACTATTAGAGTGCCTTAATATCAGTGTAAAGTGATAATACTATTACTTTGTTTTATATTTAAATATTAACCTAATAAGTAATAACTACGATTAACAGGGTAATTTCGGCGACGTATACAAAGCGCGGCTGAAGACGACAGGACAGGAGGTGGCAGTGAAAACATGCCGCGTGGCACTACCGGAGGAGCAGAAGCGGACCTTCCTGCAAGAAGGCCGCATCCTCAAGCAGTACCAGCACCCCAATATAGTGAGGCTCATCGGCATTGCCGTGCAGAAGCAGCCTATCATGATCGTCATGGAGCTTGTCTCAGGTACATAGGCATTTTTATTTTTAGAGACACCCAATTGGGGCGAATGTAGACGCTGATATTAAAAAACCTTAATCGCCACGTTGGGCAAACGGGTGGGTGGTCGCCAATATGATGAATAGATTATGCTGCTGCCCATCATCAAACTCTAAATATACAGTGACACTTCAATCCCGTAGTCGATTCTTATGACCAAGGATCGGACAAACGCCCGTCATTTCGAAAAAATAACCCTGTTCCGTACAGTAGAGACTTCCTTATCTTATGATGTTAACATATTTTATTTTATAAAATATTTTCTTAATAACATTATCCCAACTCCTTCTAAGTTTTATATACCCTGATTGTGAATTTATGACAAATAAACGACTTAGAATTTTTGATATTTAATTTTGATCTATTGAGTGTATAATTATGTTCTTCGGTTACCGCGACAGTTATCATGAAATAACACGATTTAAACGAATTCTATCGCGTCTATTAATTAACGTTGTAACGACGTTTCGAACAATTATGGTGTGGACAAGTATCTAAGAAATAGTTGGGATCTCCTAAATAGATACTTTGTGTTCGTATTATAAAAAAATATCTTAAATTAACAAAATATGTTAACATCATAAGATAAGGAAGTCTCTACCATACGGCACAGGGTTAAGTTTTCAAAATGACGGGCGTTTGTCCGATCCTTGCTTATGACACCCATGGGAAGAGTTGGGGTGGTGACAAATGTATTCTGGCTGCCTTTACTACTAACGTTACTGTCTCAGGTAATGCGATGAAATAGTTTTCTATTTTCAATCAATATGTGGAGTAGCCTGTTATGATCAGTGATCGGTGATCGGTTATTCGCAACCTGTTACAATGACTTTGTCATCTGACTCTGCTGACAAATTGGTTGTATAACGGGTGAGAATAACTCGAAATGGCATCTATGCCGATTACTGGTTATGATAGTTATAGGAGCTGATATCAATGTGCGACGAGATGTTCTATGCTTTTACGTTCAGGTTTTGTCCTTGTACATCTTCCGTACCTAGTAAAATTAGGGCACAATAAACTCAACATAAGCTTCGACTGCCACTAATTTTCTGATATACAAAAGACTTGAGGGCTGTGTTGCCCATAACCAACGTCAAGTAGTAATGGAGCATTCCATGAAAACGTGTCGTAAGCGACACTGTCTTTTCAATACCTTTGAAAAATTTAATTAGTAAGCTGAGTTTCTAATAATAATATATCAAGGCTTTAACATTGACAGTGTTTCCTAGCAGCTAGCATATTTTAGGTAGCTACCATAGCGACGCGTAAACGACAAAAAGTAGATGTTTTCATGGAATGCTCCTAATATGTAATGTAATCCGCAGGCGGTTCCCTCCTAACGTTCCTCCGTCAGCGCGCCTCCTCGCTCGGTCCCCGCGCGCTGCTCGCCATGTGCCGCGACGCTGCCGCCGGCATGCGCTACCTCGAGTCCAAGAACTGCATCCACCGCGACCTAGCAGCCCGGAACTGCCTGGTCGGAGACGATCATGCCGTCAAGATCTCCGACTTTGGCATGTCGAGGGAAGAGGAGGAGTATATCGTGTCGGGGGGCATGAAGCAGATACCGATCAAGTGGACGGCGCCTGAGGCATTGAATTATGGTGAGTATTACAAAAATTGCTTCCACAGCCGTCTGGTCGGAGACGATTATACGGCCATCTCCAACTTAAATCGACAGTGTTAAGGTTGAGATGGCATGCGCTACCTCGAGTCCAAGAACTGCATCCACCGCGACCTGGCCGCCCGGAACTGTCTGGTCGGAGACGATCATGCCGTCAAGATCTCTGACTTTGGCATGTCGAGGGAAGAGGAGGAGTATATCGTGTCGGGGGGCATGAAGCAGATACCTATCAAGTGGACGGCTCCTGAGGCATTGAATTATGGTAAGTATTACAAAAACTGCTTCCACAGACGTCTGGTCGGGGACGATTATACGGCCATCTCCAACTTAAATCGACAGTGTTAAGGTTGAGATGGCATGCGCTACCTCGAGTCCAAGAACTGCATCCACCGCGACCTGGCCGCCCGGAACTGTCTGGTCGGAGACGATCATGCCGTCAAGATCTCCGACTTTGGAATGTCGAGGGAAGAGGAGGAGTATATCGTGTCGGGGGGCATGAAGCAGATACCTATCAAGTGGACGGCTCCTGAGGCATTGAATTATGGTTAGTATTACAAAAATTGCTTCCACAGCTGTCTGGTCAGAGACGATTCTACGGTCATCTCCAACTTAAATCGACGTTAAGTTTCTGAACTGCATCCACCGCGACCTGGCGGCCCGGAACTGCCTGGTCGGGGACGATCATGTCGTCAAGATCTCAGACTTTGGAATGTCGAGGGAAGAGGAGGAGTATATCGTGTCGGGGGGCATGAAGCAGATACATATCAAGTGGACGGCGCCTGAGGCATTGAATTATGGTTAGTATCTACTGAAACTGCTTCTATAGTTGTCTGGTCAGAGACGATTCTACGGTCATCTCCAACTTAAATCAACGTTAAGTTTCTGAACTGCGTCTACCGTGACCTAACAGCCCGGAACTGTCTGGTCGGAGACGATCACGCCGTCAAGATCTCCGACTTTGGCATGTCGAGGGAAGAGGAGGAGTATATCGTGTCGGGGGGCATGAAGCAGATCCCTATCAAGTGGACGGCGCCTGAGGCATTGAATTATGGTTAGTATTTACTGAAACTGCTTCTACAGTTGTCTGGTCAGAGACGATTCTACGGTCATCTCCAACTTAAATCGACGTTAAGTTTCTGAACTGCATCCACCGCGACTTGGCGGCCCGGAACAGCCTGGTCGGAGACGATCATGCCGTCAAGATCTCCGACTTTGGCATGTCGAGGGAAAAGGAGGAGTATATCGTGTCGGGGGGCATGAAGCAGATACCTATCAAGTGGACGGCGCCTGAGGCATTAAATTATGGTGAGTATTACATAAACTGCTTCCACAGCCGTCTGGTCGGGGACGATTATACGGCCATCTCCAACTTAAAACGACGTTAAGTTTCTGAACTGCATCCACCGCGACCTGGCAGCACGGAACTGCCTGGTCGGAGACGACCACGCCGTCAAGATCTCCGACTTTGGCATGTCGAGGGAAAAGGAGGAGTATATCGTGTCGGGGGGCATGAAGCAGATACCTATCAAGTGGACGGCGCCTGAGGCATTAAATTATGGTGAGTATTACATAAACTGCTTCCACAGCCGTCTGGTCGGGGACGATTATACGGCCATCTCCAACTTAAAACGACGTTAAGTTTCTGAACTGCATCCACCGCGACCTGGCAGCACGGAACTGCCTGGTCGGAGACGACCACGCCGTCAAGATCTCCGACTTTGGCATGTCGAGGGAAAAGGAGGAGTATATCGTGTCGGGGGGCATGAAGCAGATACCTATCAAGTGGACGGCGCCTGAGGCATTAAATTATGGTGAGTATTACATAAACTGCTTCCACAGCCGTCTGGTCGGGGACGATTATACGGCCAACTCCAACTTAAAACGACGTTAAGTTTCTGAACTGCATCCACCGCGACCTGGCAGCACGGAACTGCCTGGTCGGAGACGACCACGCCGTCAAGATCTCCGACTTTGGCATGTCGAGGGAAAAGGAGGAGTATATCGTGTCGGGGGGCATGAAGCAGATACCTATCAAGTGGACGGCGCCTGAGGCATTGAATTATGGTGAGTATTACAAAAACTGCTTCCACAGTTGTCTGGTCGGAGGCGATTATACGGCCATCTCCAACTTAAAACGACAGTGTTAAGTTTGAGATGGCATGCGCTACCTCGAGACCAAGAATTGCATCCACCGCGACCTGGCTGCTCGGAACTGTCTGGTCGGAGACGACCACGCCGTCAAGATCTCCGACTTTGGAATGTCGAGGGAAGAGGAGGAGTATATCGTGTCGGGGGGCATGAAGCAGATACCGATCAAGTGGACGGCTCCTGAGGCATTGAATTATGGTGAGTATTACAAAAACTGCTTCCACAGTTTTCTGTTTGGAGTCTACCATGCCGTCAAAATCTCGGATTTTGGCATGTCGAGGGAAGAGGAGGAGTATATCGTGTCGGGGGGCATGAAGCAGATACCTATCAAGTGGACGGCGCCTGAGGCATTGAATTATGGTTAGCATTTAATACAAAAACTGCATCCAAAATTGGTGTTGTGGCAGCCTTAAATTATGGTTATTTAATTCGTATAAATGTACAACCCAATTCCGTATTTATTGTATACGACAAAGTGAGACATTTTTACTAAAACGTTCACATTTTACTGCCTAGAGTTACCTAACCTGCTACATAGAGGAAAATTGCCTCCAAATTCTAAAAGGGCTCAGGTATTAGGAACTAATTCCGATTCGTACAGCATATTGAGAGAAGATAATTCGATGTATAAAGAAAATTGGAGTCATTACAGTTCTGTTCATAATCCTGTGTTAAAGACGCTAGTGTATGCAGTACAAACTACCTACAGATAAAATCAGCATTATGTTTAGAGCTATTAGCGAACTGTGTGTTCCCTAAAAATTGTATAGGCTAAGCATCTGTGCATGATTTTTGGAACTGAACTTTTGTACATTTGTAGATGTTTTATCCGTTGCTGATCCTTCAAAAATAATCATCATCTTATATTCGCATAAATGAATTTCACTGAATATAACTTGTATTGCGTGTTGCAGGCAAGTACACGTCCCTGTGCGACGTGTGGAGCTACGGCGTGCTGATGTGGGAGATCTTCTCCAAGGGCGAGACGCCCTACGCCGGCATGACCAACTCGCGCGCCAGGGAGAAAATCGACTCAGGTGAACAACATACCTGTATATTGTTCAACATCTTAGGCACACTTAGGGAACCTTGGATTGAGTCATTTGTGACTGCAAGATCTCTTTTTTTACACAAAAGATCCCAATGGGTCGAAGTGTATCCGTGAGGGCCCCACCAATAAGATAAGATAAGATAAGACTGCAAGAATCTGGTGGGTATCCAGACCCGACTTCGGTTGCCCTAAACATATCTGGCAAGCATGACTTATTCTATGATGTTCGGTCCCCGTCTGGCTAAGTGACGACAGAAACCCAGTTACACCTTCTCTATTGACTAACCCCCCTATTCATATACATCTCTCAATTTAACAAGCCGCTAAGTATTGTTTGTCTCTGCTGTCTTATCAATATATCCATCAGAGCGAAAGAGACAAACAATACTTAGCGGCATGCCAAGTTAGGAGACGTTTATGAATAAGGGGGTAACATTTTTGGTGATTTTCCGAGCCGACG